>JAJSOF020000005.1:166802229-166902229 GCA_025594305.2 Periplaneta americana | reverse complement strand
CGTGACCATTGTATAAACACGCGTTACCTAGGAAACCCACCAGAGATGTGATTATGCATAGCAACCCGCTCTATTACACGGGAATAAAGGACAAGCAAGGAACGGCGAAAGAAGACAGAATGCTTAAAAAGTTACAGCACGTTTCAGACGTAGGGTTACTGGAAATGTTGCGATTTCATAAGAAATAATTCGGACCACCAATACATTAAAGCATATCAATCTGTATATAATATACTACAAAAATTTACCCTTCTTCATTTTATTGTCAGATTGATATTGACTGTATTTTATTGATATTGATTGTATTTTATCTCACGTTACTTGAATTATTATTATTATTATTATTATTATTATTATTATTATTATTATTATTATTATTATTCGATTTTCACAACTTACCTTTATCTACTTATTTGGTTTAATAATTGAGGAATAAGATGGCAAATGATAAACGACATTAAGCTATATGGACATATTAGGGTATAAAATGGAAGGAAAAAAATTGAAAAGATTGGAGAATGCTGGGTTTGCACTGAAAAACCTGCCCTGGGAAGAAGTATGTATGTATATATAACAAATATATAACAATATATAACAAATGTATATTTAAACATTCTAATCTTGTCAATTCTAATAGTTCTAGTATTAAATTAAAAAAGTTATGTATGATTTTATAAAAATTGAAAAATTGTAAATTTAAATTTATATATTCTTATTGCGTAGTAGACATAAGACAAATTGTATTATTCAGGTTGTTTAAAAAATACGGGGCATAATTTAAGGTATGTATTTCCCACATGTAGACAATCAAAATAGTTCATTACAACATGTGTCCGGAAATGCTCCATTTCCGAGTTATGGCCTTCACAACATTGAAATTCACGAGTTCTACTCTTTCAGGGGCGAGCTAAAGTGTTTCTGTTTATATTATATTTTATGTTACAATTATTAGCAATATGTCTATGTATGTATGTATGTATGTATGTATGTATGTATGTATGTATGTATGTATGTTGTGAAGGCCATAACTCGGAAATGGAGCATTTCCGGACACATGTTGTAATGAACTATTTTGATTGTCTACATGTGGGAAATACATACCTGAATTTATGCCCCGTATTTTTGAAACACCCTATATACTTCTTCATTTCAATTCAGAAATCCGCCCCTGAGCACGAGTTCTACTCTTTCAGGGGCGAGCTAAAGTGTTTCTGTTTATATTACATTTTATGTTACAATTATTAGCAATATGTCTATGTATGTATGTATGTATGTATGTATGTATGTATGTATGTATGTATGTATGTATGTATGTATGTATGTATGTATGTATGTATGTATGTATGTATGTATGCATGTATGTATGTATGTTGGAAGGCCATAACTCGGAAATGGAGCATTTCCGGACACATGTTGTAATGAACTATTTTGATTGTCTACATGTGGGAAATACATACCTGAATTTATGCCCCGTATTTTTAAACACCCTGTATACTTCTTCATTTCAATTCAGAAATCCGCCCCTGAGCACGAGTTCTACTCTTTCAGGGGCGAGCTAAAGTGTTTCTGTTTATATTACATTTTATGTTACAATTATTAGCAATATGTCTATGTATGTATGTATGTATGTATGTATGTATGTATGTATGTATGTATGTATGTATGTATGTATGTATGTATGTATGTATGTAATTTAAGAATGGAGAGAAGTGTGAAAGACTTGGTCATAATGTGTTATTAATATTGTCCCTGAATTTCCAGGACGGACTGCAAATAACGTATTCGGAATATTGAAGACCGAGTTCAGGAAATGTCGAAAATAGAGCCAGCCATCGCTCTTCCTAGAATATATTCTACTCAGAACACATGTAAGTGTCCTTAACTTCATTTATTTATAATTAGTAACATTACTCATGCCAAATATGTGAAATTACATTCATAAAGCAGACGCTGATCAATACTTTCCTTCCGTGAATCATAAGGAAAGGTTTAGATCACGCATACCAGAAAGCAGACTCTAAATGTGCAGTTATGTGCGCGGATCGCCGGTCTGTGCAGACTGCATCATTCAAGCGTTGCTCTTAAATTTTCTTAGCTGGAGGGGTGAACAATAATCTATTCTGCACTTCTAGGGTTGGATTAAATAGGCATTTGGACGTTATAAACACACTTAGCAGAAGGAAAAAACCCGGTTATTATCATTGTCTATACTTGACAATTGTAATACAAGAAACTTTAGGCTTACTCAGTTATACTTCACAAAGTAGTGGTTTGTAAAGCATAATAATATATTAATATGATTTTATATAGTATTTGAATGAAAAAAAATTGCAGTAATTTCGAAACAACAAAAAACGAACATATAGCCTATTTCATTTTACGTAGTAGGTACTAATTATTAAAAGTAATAGATCCTACTCTTTCATTGTTCGTTGAGCATTATTATTTATTGGGACCATTGGTACAAATGTGGAATAAAATATTATACTCCCAATTAATTACATGCAGTAGGACATTGTGAAGTTTTTACAATGAAATAATTTCCTAGCTGTATGTCAATATAATTTAACATTAATTTTGATGAATGATATAAATTAAGCTTAGAATTTAAATTCACATATAGTTTATTTGGAAAACGTTGAGAGCAAGTATCGACAAGTTGGAAGCGTTACTGAAAGAAATTAAGGTCGTAGGGCCTTCTCTCACACTCAACCAGGATTAAAACTTGCTTTCATAGTTGAACATGAAACCGAATCGGATTTAAGTAATTACTCTACATACAGATACGATTTACATAATGAGATCAAAAGAGGCAGTTAAATATTTACCTAATAAAATAAAAATAAACACAGGGAATACATATTAATGTTGTTACAATCAAATACGAATAATATAAAATCAGAAGTCGATAATTCGCTAAAATGTACAGAATAAAAATAAATATAAACACATTGGAATACATATTGGTATTAAATTACAAGCAAGTACGATTTACAAAATTGCACCAGAAACCGACAATTGAATAAAATGTACACAACAAAAAAATAATAAAAAACAGTGGAATATATGTTGGTGTTAAGTGATAAATGATCACGATTTACATTATAAAGTTATAAACAATAAAGAGTACACAAAAATGAACACTGCGGTAAACATATGAATATCAAATTAGAAGAAAATACTATTTACATAATATTATAGAGACAGTTGAATTAAGTATAGGCCTACACAATAAAAGTAAGAAACCAAAAATAAAACTTGACACATGGGAATACACTGTATTAAATATTTGTAACGTGTAAGGTCTGGCAACTTACCGTAAGTTTTATTATTTATTTTTTAAGAGGAAGTGGGAGGAGAAATTTAAAAGATACGTAGAACGCTTCCTTGCAAAGGTTTAGAGGCTGAAAGGAACTAAATATGTGAGCTCCAAGCCTGTTGGCTACTCGACTCACTCCGGGTTACGCTGCTCCACTGAAGGAGCTCTAGAAAATGTTGAAGGGGGAAAGCCGAAAATGGACATAACCTCTTAGGTACCACATACGCGAGGGGACGGAAATGTGATCAAAGTGATCACGGGACAGAACGAGGCAGAAATGGCTGGTGTAAGTCTGCACATTGAAAGGAACACCGTAAGTAATTCCTCTAATTTATATTTAAATGAAATCAAAATTCGGCAGCCCTTGATTTTAGGCGGCAAAGGATTCCAGTGACGGGGAAATTCCTGTTATTATTTGGTTGAGAACTTTTTGTAGTCAAGTCAGCCATCAAAAAACTGAAAATTTGAATTTACAAAACAGACATAACCGATGTCCAGTCAGCCATAAAAAAACTGAAAATTAGAATTTACAAAACAGACATTACCGGCATCCAGTCAGCCATAAAAAAACTGAAAATTAGAATTTACAAAACAGACACTACGGGCATCCAGTCAGCCATAAAAAAACTGAAAATTAGAATTTACAAAACAGACATTACCGGCATCCAGTCAGCCATAAAAAAACTGAAAATTAGAATTTACAAAACAGACATTACCGGCATCCAGTCAGCCACAAAAAAACTGAAAATTAGAATTTACAAAACAGACATTACCGGCATCCAATCAGCCATAAAGAACTGAAAATTAGAATTTACAAAACAGACATTATCGACATCCAGTCAGCCATAAAAAAACTGAAAATTAGAATTTACAAAATAGACATTACCGGCATTCAGTCAGCCATAAAAAAACTGAAAATTAGAATTTACAAAACAGACATTACCGGCATCCAGTCAGCCATAAAAAAACTGAAAATTAGAATTTACAAAATAGACATTACCGGCATTCAGTCAGCCATCAAAAAACTGAAAATTAGAATTTACAAAACAGACATTACCGGCATCCAATCAGCCATAAAAAACTGAAAATTAGAATTTACAAAACAGACATTACCGGCATCCAGTCAGCCATAAAAAAACTGAAAATTAGAATTTACAAAATAGACATTACCGGCATTCAGTCAGCCATCAAAAAACTGAAAATTAGAATTTACAAAACAGACATTACCGGCATCCAGTCAGCCATAAAGAACTGAAAATTAGAATTTACAAAACAGACATTACCGGCATCAAGTCAGCCATAAAAAACTGAAAATTAGATTAAGTACGAGAAAGATTCGTACCGGCACCGGGAATCGAACCCAGGACCTCTCAGCTGTGCGCGCAGAGTGCTCTTAACCAACTGAGCCATGCCGGGACACGATCCACGACGCCGGCCGAACTCCTCTCGTAGTAATTATGTTACGGCTCAGTTGGTTAAGAGCACTCAGCGCGCACAGCTGAGAGGTCCTGGATTCGATTCCCGGTGCCGGTACGAATTTTTCTCGTACTTAATGGTAATAAAACAAACTGACTAGTTCACACTAGTCATGTAATATGCAATGAGGTGGGCGAGACCTCATTCATATTTGATACATGAAAATTATAATTTACAAAACAGACATTACCGGCATCCAGTCAGCCATAAAAAAAGTGAAAATTATAATTTACAAAATAGACATTACAGGTTATTCTGTATGATTATGAAACTTAGACTCTCACTTTGAGAGGTGGGAACAAACTTTAAAGATATTCGAGAATAATTTGCGTAGGAACATATTTGGGACTAAGAGGGATGAAGTTACTGAAGCTTGGAGAAAGTTACACAACGCAGAACTGCACGCATTGTATTCTTCACCTGATAATTAGGAACATTAAATCCAGAAGTTTGAGATGGGCAGGGCATGTAGCACGTATGGGTGAATCCAGAAATGCATATAGTGTGTTAGTTGAGAGACCTAAAGAAAAGCGATCTTTGGGGTGAGAGCGAGACGTAGATGGGAGGATAATATAAAATGGATTTGAGAGAGGTGGCATATAACAGTAGGGACTGGATTAATCTTGCTCAGGATAGGAACTGATAACGGGCTTTTGTGAGGATGGCAATGAACCTCCGGTTTACTTGTACCTTGGAGCAACAATAACAAATATAAATGACAGTCTAGAGGAAATTAAACGCAGAATATATGTGGGAAATTAGTGTTGTTATTCGGTTGAAAAGATTTTGTTATCCAGTCTGCTCTGAAAAAAGATGAAATTAGAATTTATAAAACAGTTATTTTACTGGTTGTTCTATATACTTGTGAAACTTTACCTCTAACTTTGAGAGAGGCTCAGAGTTTAAGGGTGTTCGAGAATAAGGTAAGAGGGTTAAGAGGGAAGAAGTTTCAGGAAATGGAGAAAGTTACACAACGCAGAACTGCACGCATTGTATTCTTCACCTGACATAATTAGATACATTAAATTGAAACGTTTGAAATGGGCAGGGCATGCAGCAGGTATGGGTGAATGCAGAAATACATATGGAGTGTTAGTTGGGATTCCTGAGGGAAAAAGACATTCTAAGAGGCCGAAACATAGAGAATAATATTAAAATGAATTTGAGGGAGGTGGGATATGACGGTAGAGACTGGATTAATCTTGCTCGAGATAGGGACCGATGGCGAGCTAATGTAACAGCGGCAGTGAACCTCCGGGTTCTCTAAAAGTCATTTATAAGTAAGTAAGTAAGTAGTCAATATAAAGATAATGATTACTAGATGATGGTAATGAGGATATCGAAGGTGATTTGTATACTCCTCTGTTTTCTGTCGGTGTGTTCTTACCGTGTCTGAATAGTACATTTTCCTTCAGAGAGTATCAAAGTCTTTTCGGTTCATCAATTGCGAAACACAGAGTCGAAAGAAGGCGGATAGAAAGAGAGATTGGGGTAAATATTTCAAGTCACGTGACGGACTCCGACGCCTTGGTATAGCATCACGGGAGGAATATGTCTACGTCAGCGCTGTGACGCCGATGCGTTACTCTAACTGGCCTTGACTACACCCTCATCCCTGTTGCACCTCTCATCCCCCTTCACCACGCACTTCCCGGCTCATTTCACAGCTTCACAGTCCGACGCCTCCGCTTCGGCAACCCGCTCTACATCAAAGTCAGTACTGCCGTGTAATTGATAGCTTCGAGCGAAATTTCGTGAACAAAATGTGTAAGAAGTACATTCGACACATTTCAATACAGCACAGGAAACGAGACATTTTAAATGTCTTCAGGTTTTCAAGATCACCTCACCAGAGTGTATTTTGGCAGAGAGAGAGAGAGACTAAGGACTTGAGGGTGGGGGGATAACAGTTCAGTCTGAATCGGAATTTTAAGGAGAGGGGGCATACAGCTTTAAGTACCTTTAAGTAGTAAAATAATATTTTGTCTGGATGGAGAGAAGATATTATTAAGGATTCAATATACTCTGGAAACAGGAAAACGATATAAAATACGTTAAGTGGGGAAATGGCTGAAATATTTATTTTATATATTTTCCAAGCTACGTTCTTGATTTTTTGTACACGTAATCGCGGTGTGATAGGTAATGATGTGGTGAAGTTTCATTTCTGGTAGTCAATTTCTGAGTTTGGCATGATGCATATAATAATTAAAATAATGGACTTAAATTAATAAAAAAATGGTTTGACATAAATTATCTTTCTATCAACGAAAATAAAACCATCATTATTCCATTCTCATTATCTGAAAAATGTAACAAACCTCCTACATCTATATTTAATATTAAATTACATAATTCGGATTGTTGTCTTATAGAGTGTAAATGTCCGATTATTAAAATATCCTCTGAAGTTAAGTATTTAGGCATAATTTTCGATAATCATTTAAAATGGAACCAACACATTAATTACCTTTGTAGTAAATTACGTAAAATAGTATATTATTTTGTTTTATTGAGGAATTACTTGTCAATAAGTTTATTACCTACAATATATTTAACTTTATTTCAATCGGTAATTATGTATGGAATTATAGGATGGGGTAGCTCATTTAAATCCAATTTTAATCCACTTTATTTATTACAGAAGAAAATAATTAAAATATGTCTTCATAAACCTATTGATTTTCCATCTCAAAATTTGTTTATAGACTTTAATGTACTTAACGTAAGACAAATTTATTACATTGTATCAATAAAATTATACATAAAAATCAAAATAATTTTGAATTGTATTCTCATAGTTATAAAAGAAAAGGTATGAATTCTTTAAGATTGTTTGAACCAAAATGCAACACTGTTACAGTAGGCTATTTAATCATAGTAGTAATTTAGGCCCGAGAATATATAACAAATTTATATTTAAATATCCTAAACTTGTCAATTCTAATAGTTCTAGTATTAAATTTAAAAAGTTATGTATGGATTTTATAAAAATTGAAAAATTGAAAATTTAAATTTATATACTCGTACTATAATTGCAAATTGTATTGTATAATTATTAATTTCAATTCAGGAATCCGCCTCTGAGCACGAGTTCTACTCTTTCAGGGGCGAGCTAAAGTTTGTCTGTAAATTTTATAATTTATGTTACAATTATTAGCAAAATAATAAATAAATAAATAAATAAATTTATTTATTTTGAAAAATTTGCAGATTTTAAAATGAAATGTGTCACTCAATTTTTCAGTGAAATTTTTTAATTTTTGCAAGACCAGTTCTGCAGTGCCTGGAAAAAGTGACATAAGTCAGTTTCCATAAACCTTTTTTGATAATTTATTGACAACTTACACTGGTTTATGTCGATTTGATTCTTTTCTGTATGAATTATTGTAATGGGAGAAATACTTATGTCTCCTTTTTCCAAGCGAGGCAGATGTTCCGTAATTTGTCAATAAATTATCAAAAAAGGTTTGTGGAAACTGACTTACGTCACTTTTCCCAGACATTGCAGAGTTGCATGTTTAGAAAAACTTCACACATTAGTTTTCTATATCTTTACTAGAAAATGGGAAAACATTTTATAACCACTGCGTACCTAAAAATAGGAAATTTTCATTTCCGCTATAAATATTTTAGTTTTTATTTCAAAAAGCATTCAATTAATCCTAAAACCCATGCGATTTTTGTGAATCACAGTACATACAACGTGCAGTAAAAATTTCATGTTCCTAGCATCAAAATTGTATGAGCCTTTACACTTCGAACCTGTCAAAATGTGATGAAAAAAAGTGCGAGTAAAAAGCTTGTAAAATTTGCATGGAATTGAAATTTAAGGGTCAGCCATTTATATATTGCGTCATTTTTAGCTTTCGATCGCCCCAGAGCATTGAAATTTGCTCAACATATAAATAGGAGATTGCTGATTCATTTTTTACAGGAAAATGAAAATGCGATTTTTGACTAAAAATGATCAAAATTTCACCCGTCATCCCGACTTAATTTTTATTTAAGAGAATACTTCAATTATGAGGTTACAGGAATATTCATTGAAAACTTTACTAAAGCTACAATTCGAAATTTTTAGAACAATTGCAGGATCGTGAATATTAATCATGGAAGACCCTTTCAGGATGGGAAAATGATGTTGAGATCTACACCGAAGTAACAGCCGCCAATAGTTGGGTTGCAAACAAGAAAGGACTTTCGACTAGTGAATGGATATTTAGCCTAAAAATGACAGAAAATTTAGCAGCTGTTCGTTCCATTCCCGGCAGATCTCTTGACGGTACCCTGTGCAGGCAGATTGAAACTTTAGCACACGTCTTGGGATTCTGTGAACAGGGATTGCTCTTGAGGAACTCTAGACATCATCTTATACGATCCAAAATTGCTGTCGCATTAAGAATAAGGGCTGGATAGTAGAAGAATAAATCTCCTGTCTAGCTGAAAATGGGTCAACAAGACGAGTAGATATTTTATCGTACAATGCTGACACTAAACAGGGCATCATTGTGGACCCCACGATACGTTTTGAAGTAGAATGTCATCAGTCAGCCGAGGTCCACCTTGAGAAGTAGTTGATCTATGAGCCTATAGTAAACTATTTCAAGCTGAAATATGCTTTAATTCACTTTGAGGTATTCGGCTTTCTCATATGTGCTCGAGGAACTGTACCAGCTTTTTCGGAGAATTTCGACGGCAATTTGGTCTGCCAACATTCCTGAGGGAAGACATTGTGATAATTGTGTTAAAAATCCTCTGAAATCGTAATCAATCACATGGTGCCACATTAATAGCAATTGTAATTTTTCTGTAGCAATGTCACGAGAGTTCTGAGATTTATCTGGGAAATCTCAGACCTCGAGTGGCATTTATTAGGACAATTTCGTGAATAAAATAAAAATTTAAATAATATATCCCTAAAATTCGATCACAAAATGTTAATAATTGTTTATCAACGAATACTTAACCTATTCAGACATTGTGAAGTTGAAATACTCGTAGATGAATATCGATTACTGCAATAAAGAAATACGATCTTATTATTCAGTAATGCCAATTGCGAAATACAGGTTTAACAATGTTAATTAGACGTACTGCACTTGTCTCTTATTATTATAACATAAATACATTTTTATTATCTGCTGAAATCATAATTTAATTTAACAGTAACAGTGGGGACAGCTATGTACCAATGCTTATGTATTCACAGCGAGACATGTTGCTACACAGTGAAGCCATCTCTGTATGGATAGGCCTAATTAAAACACGAATTTTATTACTCCATACGGAAGGCAGTTCTATCAAAGACATTATTACTATGCAAGGTCTTTGGGTTTGATATGCGATGATGTTACATAAATTTGAACATCTGACTTTCTACTAATTGTTTAATTTCATTCACAAAATGCAAATTTTATAGGCTACGTATTGGTTATGTTACCTATGGGAGCAGGACCAATGTCAGCTGTGTCTTATTTCGACCTTTACAATCAGTGCTACACGAAAGCATTTTTTATAGCTCGACAAACGCATTCTCGCTGTAGTGTGTAACGGAACTAAAGCTGTATCTACACAGTTCAATATTCCAATCGCGTATGCGTGCAATCCGGGAAGAATATTGAAAGAATCAAGTTTAAATGGTATGTTCAATTAAGATGCATGAAGATTTTTGTCTACATGGTGCGCCGTTTTGAACGTCGTCTTCACTGCGTGAATATATTAATTAATATTAAATATCAATCTTGCATTCATTGCTTTAAAGTTGAAAGAAAAGTTTAACCGTGTAGCTGCATATTAATGTAGGCCTATTCATGATCATCAGTTCACGGGGAAACAGTTGGCGACAACGACTAAACAAAAGAACGACCATGCGATAAATTGATAGCGATAAATCTAGCTGCAAAAATTATCGCAAAGTTTGACTGTGATTGATTGGAATTCAAAATTTCATTACACGTCTTTGGTCGAAAATGGGATGACATCATATAAACGAAATAGACATGCTAATTTCTTTGTTTTCTTCTTTTTTGAATTTAATATCTAGATTTACATATGCATATTAATTTTTTTGAGGATATCCTGAGTCCGTAAGGGTTACCGTCAATGGGGGAAGTTTTTGAAATAAAATATAATAATAATAATAATAATAATAATAATAATAATAATAATAATAATAATAATACCAGTGTGCACGCTATAATGACGCTGTCTGATGCTGTCTTCCCGGTCGGGAACCCAGCTAATTGCTGTCTATATAAGTACATTATTTTAACGAAGTCTCGTATATTCATTCATTATTCGTGATGTTCAAAATATTTCGTTGCTGCTTTGCATCGTTATTTTAGAATTAGTTTTAAGAAAGTAAATAGACACGAACTTTGTAATCCCTAAGTTGGTTTATAGCAATAGATTGCTTAGCTTTGGAGCCAACACTGCGAAACTAATAACGATCCCATGACTCGACTCGCGAATATATCAAGGGAATGAATATTTCATGCAGCATTTTACGTCAACCGTTTTCATCATTCCTTGAGAAACACATTACTTTCTATCTTGTATGGATGCCAGCATCTTGGAAGTTATCTTTATTGCGTTCCAGATATGAAATACCAGGATCATAATATGATTTAGAGGACATTTTTAATAACTTATTTCTAGTATGAATACCTTCCACGTTTTCATCACAGCATTGGATGTAGGCTAGCTGTACACGTGACAGAAAAATTAAACATACATTTGATAAAGGTGAATGGTCTAGGTCTACTCTTATAATTTCTTGCCGAGTAGCATTTAATTCCACTGATATGAAAACAATTTAAAATAAAAATCATCACTGGAATATGAACGAAATAAATCTTCAGAGACAGAGTCTGGTATTCTTTCCCACTGACAATAATATAACAATTTCTACCCGTGAGCGTAATATTTATCATAATATAATTCTAATGACAATGCGACTATTATGAAGAAGGCGACAACGACATATATAGTAAATAAATATGAATTCCAATTTGTTACGTTCCTTTGGTCAGCAGTCCAGTCCGAAGAATGGCTGGACATTATAACTGACACCAATAAGGCATCGCTCATGTGACAACTAAGCCAGGAAATAATGGGGTAAATGCAATTAATAACAGAGTTCAATAATCAGACATTGGATTTATACAGCAATTGTTTATCCTCTTCACAATTGTCAAGTGAGATGTACTGTACTATAATACGTAGATGTATCAGCCAGAACCTCAATCAGATGATTTGCAATTTGTAATAATGTAATATTATATCTTAAGCTTCGACCTTATATTATATAAGGCCCCTCTATATAATAATAATAATAATAATAATAATAATAATAATAATAATAATAATAATAAATTGCTAGAATGAAGATACAATTTTATATATATATATATATATATATATATATTTATATATTTATATATATATAAAATATGTATGTCCACACCTGTGGAGTAACGGTTACGCATCTAGCCGCGAAACCAGGTGGCCCGGGGTTCGATTCCTGGTCGGGGCAAGTTATCTGGTTGAGGTTTTTTCCGGGGTTTTCCTCAACCCAATATGAGGAAATGCTGGGTAACTTTCGGTGTTGGACCTCGGACTCATTTCACCAGCATTATCACCTTCATCTCATTCAGACGCTAAATAACCTAAGCTGTTGATAAAGCGTCGTAAAATAACCTACTAAATATATATATATATATATATATATATATATATAAATCACTCAGCACCCCACAAAGAGTACATACTCCTACCCAGAGGGCATTCCACAAAATTTTAAAACGTGTATTTAATTAATTAACAAAAAATGATGAATAAAAATATAAAAAGACTACATATTGCAGTAATTGAAACTTATATGTGTATTTCGAGAAATTTTACTAATTGCAAGAAATCACATCACTAATAAAACTGCGAATTATTAATACAATACAATATAATATTAACATATATAATATAATATAATATAATATAATATAATATAATATAATATAATATAATATAATATAAAATAATATAATATAATATAATATAATATAATATAATATATATAATATATAATTAATATAATATATAATAATCAAAGGTAGGAAAGATCTTTGGGGAGGCCGAGACGTAGATGGGAAGATAATATTAAAATGGATTTGAGGGAGGTGGGATATGATGGTAGAGACTGGATTAATCTTGCTCAGGATAGGGACCAATGGCGGGCTTATGTGAGGGCGACAATGAACCTCGGGGTTCCTTAAAAGCCAGTAAGTGAATAAGTAAGTAAGGAATTTATATCAAAATATGAGGATATTAGGTTAGTTGTGCTTAGACTATCGTCACGTCTTGAATGACGTGAAGCCTGAAGTAGGACCAGGTTACAACTGAAATGTGTTTTGTATCGCAGCAATTGAATGGGGATATGTTTCTCGTGCGTACAACGAAACTCTATGCATACCTAACCTTGTAGTCTGTGTGGATAAATCTCTGTGATAACATAATATAGGGGTGGAAAACGGCCTCTCCTATCCAACTCATTCTCACCTTCCCATGGTCATCCTTTTACAAACGAGGCTCTGACGAACCGAGCATCAGCGATATAACTGCAATATTCAGAAAAGGGGAAATGCTGTTTAAGCCTAGAGACTTAAAGGTAGCAGCCCTACTACTAGACTTATTCCCTATGTTTGCCAGAACACCACTGGGAGGACTTTTATTTGTTTTCAAGTCTCATAATAATTGAAATCGCCGGATTGATGTGAGGCCGTAACAGACCACATGGTCTAATATATATTTTGGATGATGATATAATATAATATAATACAATATAATATAATATAGATTCCAGAAATGCATATAGAGTATTAGTTTGGAGAACGGAGGGAAAAAGATCTTTGGGGAGGCCGAGACGTAGGTGGGAGGATAATATTAAAATGGATTTGAGGGAGATGGGATATGATGGTAGATACTGGATTAATCTTGCTCAGGATAGGGATCAATGGCGGGCTTATGTAAGGCCGGCAATGAACCTCCGGGTTATTTAAAAGCCAGTTAGTTTTAAGTATTAATATAATATAATATAAGATAATATTAGTACATTATGTAACGAGCCTATAATGATAGTAATTAAGAACCGAGTATGGATATTTATGAAACGAGCGCAAGCGAGTTTCATAATTTTCATACGACCTTCTTAATTACCATTATAGGCGAGTTTCATACGACTTTTTTTGCTCGACCATAGTTCTAACTAGAAATTACCAATATTCAGATGTATACATTTTATTTGTAACTGACATGATCGAAAGTGACCTTGTTCTAGGTCGTGAATTCTGAGATGTGCGCAGACGCGAAAGTATTGATTTTTTCCGAGGAACAATAATGCCATTGACCTTGACATAGTCCCGTTAAACTTGATAATATTATAATTTTATAACTTTGATTATTGAATTCGACATTGAAAAACGAGATGACAAATTGAATTTATTTGAATATTATTTACAATTAACGCTAATTATTATAGTAACAGAACATAACCTTCTGCGACAGTATTGGATTTCCAGCCTCCGTGACTTTTCGCTAATTCTCTTTCGATTGCATATCCGAGAATAATCGATACTTGCGGTTTTATAACGGTACAAAGTTGACCTGTCATTGGCTGAACAGTTGTTACCTGAGTCGTCATTGGCTGAAAGACCTGACCTTTAATGAGTAGGTGTACTTTAATGAGGTCCATTAAAGGTCTGCTACCAGGTGTATAATTACCTACTACATTTCGGCATTGTCGAGCATAAAATATAATATAATATAATATAATATAATATAATATAATATAATATAATATAATATAATATAATATAATATAATACAATATAGGAGGAAACGATCTGGCCACTCTATCCCATTATTTCCTGGCTTAGTAGTTTCATCAATGGTGCCTTGTTGGTATCACTTGCGAGGTTCATACCTGTCTTCAGACAGTTGACTAAGCAAGAAATAATGTAATATAATGAAGTTCTAAGGGAGGTGGCAACATCATGAATGTTAAGTTCAATGGAAATACCCATAAACATAATTCTTCCATAGAAGAAATCTATTTATTCAATTTTACCAGGGTACTATAATCATGTCTCGTCGATATCTCCAAATAAATAAAATAAATGACTGAATAAGTGAAAAATAAGTAAACAAATTAATTAATTTAATACATAAAATAATGAAGTAAAGAAATAAATACTAGTGATTAATTAATAAATACAAATAAAATAAAAATGCCACTAATGAAATGAACTTCACGGAAACTGAAAGAGACGGGAGAGAGAAAGGGACAGAAACAGGAAAAGAAAGAAAGAATATGGAGAAAAGTAAGATTAGGGGTAAAAGGAAAGAACTATGCGAAGAAATGGAAGGAAAAGTGGAAAATGAATTAAATGGCGTAGTGGAAAGAACTGGGGGAGGGGAGGAGCAAGGAAATGGAGGAAGAAGGAAGGAAACCGGGAGAAGGGGATAAAACAGGGAAAGGAGTGGAAATGCGAAAGGGAGTGAGACGGGGAAAGGAGAGAAAACGGGATAAAGGTGGCAACGTTCAAAATATGGAAATCAGAAAAAGGAAGGAAATGAAGGAAGTGAAGGAAACGGATCTGAGAAAAGGAAAGAAATTGAGAAAGAGGAAGGAATTTGGGAAACAGGAAACGGGGTAAATATGGAAAGGGGGAAGGTAAGGAAACCGGAAAAAGAAAGGAAAAGGAAAATGAAAGAGACTGAAAAGGTAAATAAATTGTCTGTCTGGTTTTAGGCTATTAAAATTAATGTGCTATCCTTGGCATATATTTTATATAAAACTGAAAAAGCACATAATTTAGATCGCTCTGTTCATTTACTTTCTTTCCCCCTTCTTAAAAGTCAATTTGTAGGAATATAGATTAAAAGTCATTTTTAATATTTTACCCAGTATGCTACATTAATAATTGTGGCAATGTGAAAAAGATACAAATCCTTGTTCTTAATAATATATGGCAATGTATATATAATATATAGCAAATATATATATATATGCTTTGTTCTAACAATATAACTGCACCTGGAAAAATTTATCTGTATATGCGTTTTCGCTTACTATTTAGTTTGTTGTAGTCGCAATGGTGTTCAAATACTAGTAATTATGTTGAGACATTCCATTGCATTCAGCGATATAGTTACGAGCACGAAATTTGCAAACATTCTGCACGGGACACAATACGTACTCACATCTCTGTCATACGCTGCTCTGAGCAGACCTTCATTTTAATAATAAAACTTGTTTTATGAAACACATTTATCAGCCTTCGACTTGTCTATGCATTAGACCGGGGAATAATCTTCAGAATCTAGAAACAAAAGAGCTTTATTTTGTACTGTTTCCGAATAGCCTGCATCTATTTTAGAACAAGATTCAGCAAACCAATACGTGCAGGATAGCAATCCTATAGTGGAACAGACTTGAGTTACGGTGATGTTTTTATTAAATCAGTATTTCACAAGGATGAAATTGGGTTTGAATTCAGTGTGTACGAATTATGGGACACCTGTGTATTCATGTGCTCCTGTATGTAACTACGAAGCGATATATTGCTGCATGTTATTTTCTTATTCTGTTTGTACGTATTTTAATATGCTATCTGTAGGAACCTATTTTTCCACACCGCAGTTCTATATCATCTAGCTTTCAGTAAGCGTCGCTAAACCATTGTAGCCTATACCGTACTTGTCTCTGTACTCAAGCATCGCAGGTTCAGTGCCCGATAAGAGTTATGTAGACTAACAAATTGTAAGCGGAATTACAGGGTAAAAGGGATATAACTGTAGTAATTTTAAGAACAGAATCTTTAGGTTGTAAGTAACAAAAAGTAAAATGTAATTTTGGTAATTGAATAATGGTTTAGCCGAAAAAAAACTAACGTGGACACGATGTCTTTATCCTCACTAAGCATGGAGGGCGTAAATTGGTAATTGGCTGTCACATAAAAATGCCAAGGAACATAACGATTAACTAAACAACAACAGAGAGAAAATTCCAGGAACTTACCCATAACTTGGTAATCTTTGAATGTTGTAAAATTTTTTGTCTTATACTTTGATTTATATAGTCCAATACACTATAATCCAGGGGTTCCCAAGTGGGTCGCCACTCTCTGAAGGGTCGTGTAAAGGGCTTATGGGTGTCGCGAAATGATTTACAAAATAATACAAAGTACATAATTGTTTTGGATTAATAAACATAAACAACGTTCAACATAAATATAAATAAATATTATATTATTTATAAGATAATAGTACATTATACAACGAGCCTATAATTTTTAGAAATTAAGACGCGAGTACGTTTGTTTATGAAACGACTTTTGTGTTTAAATTTAAATTTTCAAACGATCGCATACAGAACAAATTACCATTATAAAAAATTTCATACAACTTTTATGATTGCCTAATACAATTTCAATTGAAATTTTATTATTCACTAAGCCGTACAAAATAATCTATCAAACACGTTCAAAAATAAATATAAAGTAATTACATAATTCAAAATAGGACATTTGATCCAAATATTCGTGTTTAACATAGAAGGATAAATCATTTAATATGTTACTTAATTTAAATTGTATTTAAATAATTAGATTTAATGTGTATAGGCCCTACTTTATTTTACTTGCTATATGTTTCCATTCAATTGTGATAATAACTTAATTTTTAACCATTTGTTTTCTACGTATTCAGTAAATGGCGCTTGGCCCAATATGGTTCTGAACCCTTCAAATAACTTTGAATAACAAATTATATTAAATTATATTATACAATATTATATTATATTATATTATATTATTTTATATTATATTATATTATATTATATTATATTATATTATATTATGATAAAAAGTGTGTTGATAAGTAAATTTTCAATTTGTTAAGGGCTCTTGAATCTCAGGAGGAACAAATTTTATTTTACAACAGGCAACATAATCCCTCTTGGCTCATTACCCAAATTTTTTGCATTGCATTTAATGCATATGTATTTTATGTATTTTAACACGATTCAAATTCAATTGAGCATAGTTAAAATTTGGATTATAAAATAATGAAATGCTAAGCTACCGTATTATTACTGCATACTAAATCAATACACTCTCGTTGGTCGTTAATTCTCTGAGATAAACATTATTTTAAGAAATGAGGAAACGAATACACAGAATAGTCATTGATAAAGTTTTCTGTGCATAAATAAGCTATTTTAATCTTACTTGTCCTCAATTCACTCAGACGTTACTGTAATAACATTATAGCATTATGTCCATACAGAGAAACTACACTTTCAATGGTGAAATAATAATTAATTATACAAATCAGTTAATTTAGCTTCCGATATTGCTTCATACGAACACAGAAACATTTTCATAGGCTATGATTCATAGCTTTCGATTGTTGTTGACCAAGGCCCTTATAGACGAAGTCATTTGTTTTATTTCATTACACGGCCTTAGATGGCAGTTATTTTAATTTTAAAACTCATTTATCTCATTAAATATCAGTCCTATCAAACTTTTTCAAAGACTAAAACTTATCGGAAATGATGTTTAAAGAAATGTTTGTTATGTAACATTTTTCATAAAAATCAATAATAAGCGAGATATTCGATTTATTTAATCCAGGCCCCCTTATAACCCCCCTTTTAAGTAATGTATTTTGAATGTCATATAGCCTATAATCTAAGTTACAACGAATTTAATTTATATTCCAATTTTCATCGAAATCCGTTCAGCCATTATCGCGTGAAAATGTAACAAACATACAGACAGACATACAAACAAAAATTTCGAAAATGCGATTTTCGGTTTCAGGGTGGTTAATTATATATGTTAGGACCAATTATTTTTGGAAAATCGAAAATTATCAGAAAAATTTCGGCTACAGATTTATTATTAGTATAGATAAGTATTCATGTTATGGTTATCTAAGTGAAGAGCGAAAGTGACCTTCTAAATTGTGAGATATGCGCAGACGCGAAAGTATTGATTTTTTCCGAGGGACGAATGTCATTGACCTTGATATAATCTAGAGAATAACATGAACATTAATATTGATATGACCTGGAAATTGATTTAGAATTGAAAAACGAGATAACAAATTGAATTTATTTGAATATTATTCACAATTAACGCTAATTATTGTAGTAACAGAACATAAACTTCTGCGACAGTATTGTCGTAAAACAATTGGTTAATTTCCAGTCTCCGTGACGTTTCGCTAATTGTCTTTCGATTGCATAAAAGAATAATCTATACTTGCGGTTTTATAATGGTACAATGGTGATTTTTCATTGGCTGAACAACTGAAGTATAATGAATACGTGTACTTTAATGAGGTCCATTAAAAGGCTACTACCAGGTGTATAATTACTACATTTCGGCAGGGTCGAGCATAAAAATAATTACGTAATGCGGTTAGTGTTATGCCTGATTTTTCAGAAAGTAGTTTCTCAAATATGAACACTCTATTTGATATAAATAATTAATATTAATTCTTTATTTACATAACAGACCTCGGACACACTAAATAGTAGATTATAGACATTTTCAAACAGAATCATCTAAAATTAGAGTTGAAAAATTCTTATAGGTATAACGTAAAAAGACTTTCTAAGGACTCAACTAGAGATAACATATTTTCTAAATTCACAATTGCTTAGAGTAAATAAATATTTGATAGACATAGTGATATAACGAAGGATATTTCTCGCTTCTGTTTAAGTAACAGTCATTGAATGGAAACTTTGTTTTGTCTAAATGCTAGGTTGTAAATCTTCTTAACATCTTAACATCTTCTTTTGGTGGTTTTGTTTACAACCATAAACGATAAACTTACTTTTCATAAATACGAAGTTGTAAATGTTATTAAAAACTTGATCTATTTTATATTATTTCAATGTACCGAAGTACATATGATATTTCCATGCAGATATTCTGCGTCATCATACGATGAAAGAGTAATGGAACGGAGAAAAATTCTCTCCGGCGCCGGGATTTGAACCCGGGTTTTCAGCTCTACGTGCTGATGCTTTATCCACTAAGCCACACCGGATACAACCCCGGCGTCGGAAAGAATTGTCTCTGCATGGAAATATCATATGTACTTCGGTACATTGAAATAATATATGATATGCGTAAATCACGAAGTGATTTAAGACGGCGCTTATTCCGTCGGATCCCGGCCAACTAGTCACATAACATTGGAATGAATCATATTTCTTTTTTAAGTATTCTCATGGCTCATGCGGTAACGCTTGGAGTGCACCTCAGCACATGTGTGGACTTCGGTCCTATGTTCATAGACATCTATGACGTAGTGCAGAGGGCGGCCACTAGAGGGAACCCAAGATTTGGAACTCAATCAGAGACAATTCTTTCCGACGCCGGGGTTGTATCCGGTGTGGCTTAGTGGATAAAGCATCAGCACGTAGAGCTGAAAACCCGGGTTCAAATCCCGGCGCCGGAGAGAATTTTCTCCGTTCCATTACTCTTACATCGTATTGATCTATTTTGTTAGTTCGAATTGTCTATGTTCTTGCATTCTTTTTTTCATGAAAATCAGGTGTACGCTCTACGATAACGCCTATATATTTTGTTCCATAATGTTTGACAGGAGAAGTAAATATTACCAGCAGAGGAGAGAAGTAGATTTGCTAGTCAACCATGGCAGAGGTCTCATTCCACGCTTATCTTGAAACTGGGCGGAGATAGAACGCTTCAGACCGCCTAACTTCACGACAAGCGTGGAATGAGACCTCTGCTATTAGTTGAATAGCAATTATACTTCTCTCCTCCTCTGCCGGGAATGTTTACATCTTCTGTCAGACATTACGGAACAAAGTATAGTTTCAATATTCCTTTAGTAGGTAAATATTTAAATGAATATTTCTTCCCATATTTCCTTTAATTTCAACAATTGAACGCAACTGTGTAAAAATAGCTTCAGTATTTATGTGACTGTCGTAATTGTTTTTAGTTTTCTTTTCAGGAAATACTGAAAAAGCTGTTGTCTAAAAGTGTACAAATTTAATTTTATCTCTTCAAAAGCAAACTTAGTATGTGTCATATAATAGCTACGTAACGAAATATTCCACGACTTCTTTAATTACTACATTGGAATGAATCATATTTCTTTTATTAAGTATGTGGGCCTGATATTCGGCCTGCATGGCTCAAGAGGTAGGGGCACGGAATGTCTCTATCGCTTGGGTTCGAGTCCCGCCTCGGGTATGGGTGTTGTGTACGTACTAGTTTAAGAAAGTTGAAAAAAAAAAAAAAAAAAAAGACAAAAATGAAAAGGTGGGGGGGAAACATTCTTAACAAATTTGGAGACAGTGCCTGTCCTAGCAAAAAAAGTAAAATAAATGGATACCATATTAAATTTCTGTATCAATACATTGGATAATAGACAGCCCAAGCATCATTTTCGATTTATATTGAACTGTTACTGCAGATCGATTTATATTGAACTGTTACTGTTTGAAGTAAGAGAAAATTTATTGATTGATTTATTTATTTATTTATTTATTTATTTATTTATTTATTTATTTATTTATTTATTTATTTATTTATTTATGTATTTGTTTATTTATTTACTTGTTTACTTATTTATTTATTTATTTATTTATTTATTTATTTATTTATTTATTTATTTATTTATTTATTTATTTATTTATTTATTTATTTATTTATTATTTTGTACGCACGTCATGGGAGATTAGTACTACAAAAAGTATGTTTACGTAAGATTTTATGTAATTGCTGCACCAAATAGTTCTATTTTGGTCGTCCATTGAGTTTAAGTAAAATTATCGTTGTATTAGATTTTGCTGAGATTTGTATTTTTCGGATGGGGATAAATACTAGTATGGTAGTGGGAGAGAGGAATTCAAACAAAATGTCTCGCCCAAAAATGGATCGTGCCTTCAAAAATTTTGTAACTTCTTGCATAACGAACTTAGAGTGCCCCAAAAAACGGTTGGTCCTTTCACGAACGTTGATTTCAAATTCGGGACATATCTTCCATTCTGCGTTTAATTTACACCCAGAATCTTTATATACCCAAAGATCGAGTAGACCATTGCTAAACCATTACATTTCACTGCATGGTTTTGACACTTCGGTATAAAATACACGTTACTTTGGCTGAGGTAATTGAAGTATTGAAAAGGAGATATGATACTAGATTAATATCTGTCATAATAAGTAGAGCTTGTATTTGTGGGTAGGGACGTATCATTTCGGAACATGATGCCTACTGCAATTGAACGGATGTGGAAAAAAAAGAAAACATTATCTTCAGAATTTGCAGTGTAGGCCACTTTATCCATCCAGTTTTCTGTCTCTTTCCTGCCTAATAAATTCTTCTTCCCAGAGAGCTCCTTTGAGAGCAAGAGCCATGTGATTGATGAAGCCGAGCGCAAGTTGCAGCACTGCAATAGCACGGCGTGCCATGTTACTAAACATAACGTAATATCACTGCAGAATCTCTTGATAAAATGACATAATTTATACAAGGTGAACCGTAAGTAATTTCATTAGTTTCAGAGGGTTATTCTTTGAGATATTTCAAATAAATAATTGTAATACAATTTCGCTGGTTTTTGCTTCCTTTTCGAGATAAAACTTATTTTATATGAAATATTTCATAGCGTGTTTTGGGAAAGCCATTGCTTTACATCCCAATATGATGAGTCAGATTAAGAGAGCAGTGTATTATGATAAACGATTGAAAGAATTTTAGTTTTGTCATTTTAAATGTACACACATTTGTAGATCTATACCTCATAGATTAACACCTGGACAGGCTCAACGCAGAGTGGATATCTGTCTTCAACTTATCGCTGATCTCATGGATGATAAATTTGTCAGGAGAACTAAAGACCTTACATTCTAAGGCCCGATTGTATAAACCATTTAATCTTAGATCAGAGGTTAAATTGATTCTTGTTTCAGCTGAACGTGGAATTTTGTGTTGTATAAAGTCTAATCTGAGATTAATTTGTCTCAAACTAAAGTCAACTTTGACTGAAGAAATTTCTCCGATTAAGTTAGATGATCCAAGTTCAGTTATTTCTTTTCTGTTTGAAATATACGAGTGACAGATTGTGCAAATAAAATATCCAATATTATTAATTTTAATAGATATGTTAGGTACATTTATATATATTTCTTTCAATTTCTTGCCTTAATACACAAACGTTCTTATATTTTATAAGGCTCTATCGTGTTCAGCAGTATCAAATAACATAACCTATAATTATATTATGTTTATAACAACCATTAATTATTAATGTATATAACAGGTACATTCATAAATGTTCAATTAACTGTATTACTAAAGGAAAATTGTCGTTTTATAAAGCTTTATTATGTTTAGCAGTATCAAACACCATAACATGATAACAACTTTGAGAACAGTCAACCTTCTTCTTATTGTCCGCCATTATTTACATAGCACAAAAAAACAGTGTCTCCAACAGAGTGTAATACGGAAAGTCGCCAAAAAATAGTTGTAAAGTCGCTAGATTTCTTATTATCAACAAAGAAAGATTAAATATTGTCACTATGGGGTGCTAAAAAGGTCACTAAATCCATATTTAAGCAATATAAAAGTTAAAAGAAATTGTTGTTGAAAAAGAGTTAAAGTCGCTAGATTGGCAACACTGAATAAGCCTGTGTAACATGGTCCGCGCATCACGTATTTCAAATGTTTATGCGATGTTGCCAAATCCTTTTCACTTGAACTTAGATTGCATTTGAACCAAGGTAATTTGATCGCAGAAACGTTTTATACAATAGCAGAAGTGTCTGAACTCGGTTCACTTTTCGATCTTCGATCAAAGTTGATCTTTAGTCAGGGAGTTTTATACAATTGGGCCTAAATGTTCTAAGTGTTAATTTTTCAAATAACATTTTATTCAATCTCAGGTAGGAACATGAGAATAGCATAGGCCTACTAAATTATCTTTGTCGTAGCTCAACTGTACGTGACTCATTCGTGCGCCTAAAGACGGTGTTGTAGGTATCTTAATATTAATTTCGCAGTGTGTTTTTCATCACTATCACAGAAAGTTGTCATTGGTACTTAGCACATTTAGAATGTTAGGTTATCAGTTGTTGTACGAAATGAAAACATAAAAATTGAAAATTTATCCTTTGAAGAGGTGGAAAAATTCAAATACCTGAGAGCAACAGTAACAAATATAAATGACAATCGGGAAGAAATTAAACACAGAATAAATATGGGAAATGCCTCTTATTATTCCATTGAGAAACTTTTATCATCCAGTCTGCTGTCAAAAAATCTGAAACTTAGAATTTATAAAACAGTTATATTACCAGTTGTTCTTTATGGTTGTGAAATTTGGACTCTCACTTTGAGAGAGGAACATAGGTTAAGGATCTTTGAGAATAATGTGCTTAGGAAATTTTTTTGGGGCTAAGAGGGATGAAGTTACAGGAGAATAGAGAAAGTTATACAACACAGAACTGCACGCATTGTATTCACCTGACATAATTAGGAACATTAAATCCAGACGTTTGAGATGGGCAGGGCATGTAGCACGTATGGGCGAATCCAGAAATGCATATAGAGTGTTAGTTGGGAGGCCTGATGGAAAAAGATCTTAGGGGAGGCCGAGACGTATATGGGAAAATAATATTAAAATGGATTTGAGGGAGGTGAGATATGATGATAGAGACTGGATTAATCTTGCTCTGGATAGGAACCAATGGCGGGCTTGTGTGAGAGCGGCAATGAAGCTCCGGAATCCTTAAAAGCCAGTAAGGTTATCAGTTGTACGTTGTAATGAAAAATGGGTACATACCGCAACGCTGACACTTAAAAGCAATGGCTCGATCTCCGTCAGTCTGCCAAAGCCGTTAAACAAAATAGTTTCGGCACTGAAGTAATGTGTCTGGTAGAATTTTAAAGATGTGTTTCACTGGGAGTTTGTACCAAACGGACGTTCCTTTTTTATTTTCATCAGCTACAACGAGTTAATGAAGTTTTGAGATATATTAGTTAATCGAAAGAAAATTCTCTTCCATCTGGATAATGCGACAACCTATACCGCTCGAACAACCATGGAAAAAATGAAGGAATGGAAAAGAATCGAACTGTTACCATACCCGGCATCTGATCTTTCGCCTTCACATTACCATACGTTTCGATCACTGGCCCATTTCCTACGTGGCGCAGAAATTTCAAAAACTTGGAAGCCGTTGAAATGGGCATCACCGGATTGTTAGCATCAATAACCACAAATTGGTGCCGTCACGGGATAACAGACCTCGTTGAAAGGTGGCTCAAGGCCGTAGAACTAATGGCCTTTGTTTTGAAGATTAGATTAATTTCTTCTTACAACATATCACAACCAAAATTTTGCCCCAGAACTGATGTTACTTATGAGATAGCATTTGAATTTGTATATGATAAGTTACCATCCCTTCCCTGAACGATGTGCACGCACGTTTCCAGGAATTTCACTTCCATTTTTAATGTAAATTTCTGAAATCAAATAGCTGATTTTAAAGTTCATCCATATTTGATCAGGGTACGTTTGATAAATTTACGCAGCTGAAGACAATTTAAGATTTATGTTAGCTCTACGATTAAAGCTGTCGTCACTGCTAGGAAATTGGCTGTCTGAGTGCATATGGAAGTGAGATTGTGGAACATGTCGTTGTCAGTATAATGTGCTGTATTATTTTCAGGAATTTCACTTCTATTTTTAGGACAAGTTGTTTCGCAGATTTGCTTCACTCAGGTCAAACAGCTGATCGCAGAGCACATCCATGTTTGATCAGGCCGCGTTTGATAAATTTATACAATCAGAAGCAATTTGAGGTTTGTATTATGATTACATCTGTTGTCGCTGCTTAAATCGATGATTTGCGTAGACATTGTCGTGGAATTAAGCATAGATTATACGTTATGAAAATTATATCCTGCGTAAGTTTTAGTAATGATTCGATATAGTTGATAATGTAAATTACTAGAATTCCGGATTATCGTCAGGTCAAGGCTATTTAAGGACTGAAACTTCAGGTAATATTACATTAAGGTAAACGGAGGTGAGTGTAAATATGGGGCAAGTGTACCTCCTATCATTAAACACAAAGAGGCGAGTTTGTTGCGCCAACTATCGAATGTGCATGTTATTAGAAGTTACTTCACATAACTATATTCTTGAGTGGAAATATTTTTGCGCCCAAAATATACAATCCTGATTGTATCTGTGTTTTGATTCTTTAAATTTGTCTAAAGAAAAAGTTCATAGGGAAGTAAAAATGCTTTTATTTAGTTCGTGTGTCATCTTGTCATTTGAATATTAATTGAGGGCTTTGCCGGAAGAAAGGCGGATAGACCTATACACCCTTCTTCGGGAAAACGGTTTAAAATGTAGTGAATAATTATAGCCTTGTAGCGAAATTTTGTTTTGATTGTATTGTGCATACCTGTAGGACAGGACTGCGTGCGTGTATAACATTTTATTCAGGTGCGTTTTAAAATCTTATGTTGCATGTGTCTCAAATCGCCATATTGACGGATACGCCCTTTTTCCGGCAAACCCCTCAATTTGTAATGTATTACCAGTATATGCCCAAAATATAAAATTCACATTCTATACAGAATGTAGTATTCTTTCATATCCACTTGCCCCAAAACATACTCTGATCTTTTTTCAGAAAGGTACTAGGATACACCAGCCCAGCACTGGGGGCAAGTGTAGCCTATAAGCTGACAAATATGTTTTGAGTTCGTGGATCTCAACTTAGTAACGCAATTTTTCTTTTTTCTTCTTCTTCTTCTTCTTCTTCTTCTTCTTCTTCTTCTTCCCTTCAAGTATTAGGCCAAATGGCCTGTTACGATCTCACAGTTGAATTTTCAATCCAGCGCTTCTTTGGACGACCGAGAGATGTCTTCCCGTTTGGAAGCTAGTGGAGCATGACTTTTGGGATTCTATCTCTATGCATGCGATGCAGATTATTTATCCAGTTGTTCTGATAATGTTTTACGTGATTAATTACAGGTTCTAGTTGTAATTCTTCCATTACATCTTCATTGCGTTTGTGATCCCATTTCGTATATTCCGCTGTGTATGTCATATATTTCATTTCATTAGCTGTTATTCTGCTTTCGTCTTTATTCCTCAATGTCCATGCGTCACTGCCGTAACAAAGTACAGGTCTCGCCAAGGTCTTGTATAGGCGAATTCTAGTATGCCTTTGTACTCGGGAAGGTTTCACAATGTTGTTAATTATTCCCATTGTTTTGGCGTATTTAGAAATGTTCTGTGAAATGTCTACTTCATCGAAAAAAGATATGTATCCAAGATATGTAAAATAATTTACTGTTTTTAATATTTTTTAATCTAAACATATTTTGCTAGGCACAGGGTATTTTCCGCAGAAGGCCATAATTTTAGTTTTTTATTTATTGATTTTCATATCATATTTCACTTCAATTTTGTTAAAATCAAAAATTGAACGTTGTAATTCATCTTCTGAGGATGCCACCAGAGCTAAATCGTCTGCAAAAAGTAATGAATCTAGTTGTAAATGACTATTGAGTTGTATATATCCATGAGGCAATTGTTTCCATTCTCTAATTATTTGATTCATATATATATATATATATATATATATATATATATATATATATATATATATATAATAAATAGCACCGGTGAAAGGCCGCATCCTTGTCTTACTCCTGTATGAATTTCTGTCCAATGCGATAATTTATTGTCACATTTTACTGCAATTAGATTTGTTTTATAGATGTTATATATATTTGCTATGAGTTGCTGTGGAACATAGTCTGTGGCTAATACATTTAATAATTTATTTCTGTTCACCCTATCAAATGCTTTTTCCAAATCGTTTCTTTCTTTTCACCACACTTATGTAAGGTATTAATGGTCACCTGTTCAAATTTTAGACAAATTTTAATTGCAATTCATCAAGTTATTAAATATCGAATTTGAAGTACTAAATTTATGGGTTCCGCTTAACAATAATAATGAAAGAATACATAAACCGTCATAAATTAACACGTTTTATTAGTATTTTTTAGGGTTTATTGACTTGGTAAAGGTAAGATCAGACCTCTTTCTCTCTACCAGGGTATTAATACTACAATATCAATATCATGGTAAGGCGACTAGAAGGAACGGATAAGAGAGACGCCAAATTTAGCCTGAAAAAGGGATCCAAGCAGGATTGTGTCACTCATCTGATTCCCCAGTAGCTCATATCAGAGGTACTGTTCTTGTCTCTAGTACGATTCTAAGCGACTGTACCTCCGAATGATGTCAGGTTTACTTTTCGAACGAGTGGCGTAGTAAAGCGGAGGGAATAGATAGTACAGGCAGAGCTAAACTAATGAGCTAAATAAGGGAATAAAACGAATATGCTGAAGTGGAGGAAACGACGAGCTCTATTGGGTAATAGTGTAACTAGTACACTTTAACTGTACCTAGTGTAACGGGAGAGTAGAGCAAAATCACTAATTCAGAATAGTTCGTAACTTAGTTCGCACGAGGTGAAAAGCATGTCGAACGTATATTCTATCTCTTTAATACCATTCTTGACGTGGTGCACTGCCATCGAGCAAGACTTAATTTCTGTGATGAAGTCTGTGTGGAATTCAAAGCAATATCCGGTCACTGCTTTATTCAGAGTAATCCAGCACCAGGATGTGAAGTTGTCATTAATTTTATAATGGGAGATTACAATAAGCTCCTGCGATGGCCTTTGTCGATGACGTGGGATCGGTTATGCGGTGCTGTACCATTGTGGGGATTGGATACCTATCGTTTGTTTATTGCTGATCTGCGTTAGGATAACAAATATAAATATATTAATCGGAAACGACTTTTAATCTTTTCGATTTGTTAGCTTTAATAATAATAATAATAATAATAATAATAATAATAATAATAATAATAATAATAATGATGATAATAATAATAATAATAATAATAATAATAATAATAATAATAATACAGGATGAATCAAAACTCTGCAACCATATAAATATCTTCAATATCCTTGATTTTCAATTACTATTGGTGTTACCAGTATTTGTATGACCAAATGCTCCACCAGTGACACATTCGATTCTAGCCCTCAGTTGCCTCAAAAGCCGCCATTTTGAATGCAAATTTTAAATTTTTAATGGAAAGGAGGTCACGTAGATACTCTAAATCATGTAATATTTACTGAGAAAACCAATGGTGCAATCCGTTTTGAGTTATCTCTAATCGTTTTCAAGTTATTTAAAAATAACTGTCATAATGACACAAACTTCAGTTACTGCATCTACAGATACAGGGACATCATTTTATTTTTACATCAACTTTTATTGTACCTGAGTTTTTTAATGTACTTCACTCCCACCCCTTCTACTAACCAAGTTCCAACTGTCCACACAGAACTAAGGCCGCAGTACTGAGTTAGTGATTATAGTACGTTTCAGAAATATGTTCGCGTTTTCCAGTTTTCCAATATTGAATCATATTTTCGCACAGGTACTGTCGTCCGATTGCCTACGTCGCATCCCGATTTCCCCCACCTGCTTCTGCTCGCTCCACTGTAAAGACTAGTGGCTGGGCTTTCTTAGCTCTTTCCTGAAAATATTAATTTCTGTTAGAAATTAATTGGACGTCTACGTAATATTATGCAACTGTTTAAAATAACTTAAATAAAAGGGCCTCGTTAAGTAATTAACTGTCACGTGATTCCCCCCATTTCTACGATTCTGTGACATAACCACTTGGACGGACAGTAGATAGCATGTCTGAGTAATTTTATCTATGCGGCTCGGGCAGAAGTGAAGACTGAATTCACAGAACGTAAGGTGCTCTTTTATAGAGTAGGTACAGAATTAATTCAGCTTGAGTTACTAAGTATGAAGGACGAAACTGGTAATTGGAATGAGATGCAATAGTCTATAGTGCGATAATAGACACAAAAGACCTGTATCGAAATGAACGGCCACAATTTAAAAAAATTTGTTTAAATATCCATATTATGATTATTTTTAATTTTAACTACATTCTCTATATTGTACGCTAATGTGCTGTAGACAGTATAATATACACTGTATAATGAATACGTTCGCATGGATAACTCATTTCGTGAGTAAAAACACTTACTGTTAATACTGTACTGTATTTTGATTAAATAAAACCTAATGAAAATTATCACACTCAAAATCGCGATATTTCCTACTTTACGTAAATGGATGAACTACTTTTCTTCCCTCCTGTACCTAGTAAAGTGATCTGTTTGTATTTTACGCCAGTATCATCGAACTCCAGTCGTGGAAGGAGATAACAAACGGTGTTTCCGGGTCTCAATCATTAATCCAAAGGTATAGCCAGGTTAATATTAAAAATGTTAGTAAAAATAAAATGATGTCCCTGTAATTTGTAACGTGGTACAGTATTAAGGAGGCTTTGGAAAAGGTATTTTTATGCAATTGTGGTAATTAACTTTTCCTGCTTTACTGTTTTGTTAACCTGTGACAGTTTCAATGCATTGTTGTGTTTATTTGAAGTTTTCCTGTAACAAATTTCTTGATTTTAGTGATGACATTATCGAAAGAGGAAGGAATTGATATCATTCTTTATTCTGGTAGGTTAAGCCACAAAAATGTTGCAGCAGACTGGACGAACAGTTCTCTGGACATTGGATTGGTGGGCGTGAACCAGTAGAATGGCCGGCCAGGTCTCCAGAATTAACACCCCTTGATTTTTTTTTCTTTTGGGTTTGCGTAAAGAGCTTGATATATGAAGAGAAAATTGAGAATGTGGATAGAACATTTTGTAGCATTTCCGGGGTGATTTTAGCACAGGCTTCAATGATACGGTTCTTTAAATGTTCCACATTCTCAATTTTCTCTTCATCTTATCGAGCAGGGCACGTAGCACGCATGGGCGAATCCAGAAATGCATATAGAGTGTTAGTTGAGAGACCGGTGGGAAAAAGACCTTTGGGGAGGCCGAGACGTAGATGGGAGGATAATATTAAAATGGATTTGAGGGAGGTGGGATATGATGATAGAGAGTGGATTAATCTTGCACAGGATAGGGACCGAAGGCAGGCTTATGTGAGGGCGGCAATTAATCTGTGGTTTCCTTAAAAGCCATTTGTAAATAAGTTTGTAAGGCCTGTGTTATTATTCAATAGAACATCTCTTTATGGAGTCCAGAACTTTTGACCACTATGTACAAATGAGACTACAGTATTTTTGGATACAGATGGAATAAGATAAATTATGTAGAATTTATTTGACATGGATTATTTTAAAAATCAATTACGGTGTTTCTCTCTAATGGGAATTTCGTCCTAAATCACGTTGGGGATTAAGACAAGTCGAGGGTGGTTGATTTAGCTTGCCAGCTGTGTTAACCACCAACTTTACGCCAGTGTTTGTTAGCGTGATACTATTGTAAGCAGACTGAGAACTTTTTCTTCCTTCCTCTTTGAAAACAAGCCTTGAACACACAAACACCATCTCGGCCCGCTGACCAGTGATCTACAGCGAGCGGCGCAGAGGGTCGGGAACGACCATTCCTCCGTATTGTCGGGAATGCGGGAAAAACCCACGAGCGGGGGAATGACAGGCATTCCAAGCAACTTGAAAGCGGGAATGTAGGTCGACACCTTCTCGAGACCCAGTGCCACAACAAACGTCTCCCACACGTGCAAATAGTGCTAACGTATAAACGCATTGTTTTGTTTTATGAATGCAATATTTGAAAAATCTTTAAGGTGAAGCTGTACAGAAACTTGATACTGTACATATTTAGTCTATTAAAAACATAAAATTGTTTAGTCATACGTTAAAAAGTGTTACAATTAAAAAAAAAAAGGCTATAGGGGAGAGTCGGGTAGTATCGGACATCGGGTAATATCGGACAGTGAGTTTCTTTCATCTACTACACGATGATAGTACCTGATTTACATGGTTACGTTTCTGTGATGTGGCATAGAGAAACGTAACCATGTCATTCAGGTACTACCATATGGTGGTAGATGAAAGAAACGCACTGTCCGATATTACCCGATGTCCGATACTACCCGACTCTCCCCTATACCTTGGACAGACGGCCCGTTTCGACGCGATGTTGCGTCTTCATCAGTGTCTCCTGAACTACTGGTGATCTTGAATTCTGCGATGTGCAATCGTCAGTTGTAGGGTGTGTTGCTCTTATGGTGGGGGCTGGTTGTTTGTGTGTTATGACTAGGCTTCGAGACTTTGGACCCGATACAATAAGTTTACTGTGCTTGTACAGAGACATCATTTTATTTTTACTTGCATTTTTATTGTACCTGCATTTCTGAATGTACTTCACTCTCACCCCTTCACTAATGTCCTTGCTCCCGTCAGACACACAAACTTACGGCCGCTGTTACATTCGAAGTCTTCAAGCAGTGAAGTAAACACTGCAGTGTATAGTGTGTTTCATAAATATGATTGCGTTTCCATTTGAAGAAAGAACCTGTATTAATAATATCGTACTAAAAAATTATATTCAAGAAACGATAAATTCAATTTCAGAGAATATGTTTCAAAATGTTTTTAATAATATGCGTAAAGAATTGAAGCCTGCATTGTAATGAACGGCAACCATTTTCAGCAACTTGTTTAAAAATTCAGATTAGCTTATTTTGAATTGAGGTGGCTAGAAGCAAAGGAATGCTAGTGACATTTGTAATAACATGAGTTAAGTGCATCCAGTGTAAGCAAAAGTATCTAAAAATTTAGTGGCAAGGGGATATTTTAATCGCATCACACATTAAAATTTAAATAAAAATTTCACCGATTTTACGAAAGCTTAAATATTTAAACCCCATTTCCTCAAAAGTAACTTAAGTGCACTTACAGCCCTTTACTTATGAGCCCCTCAATTTAAATGCACTCTCTATATTGTATGTTGACATCAATAATTAATATGCTAGATAAAGTAGACATTACATAACGAACATAGCCGCCTGAAAAGTTGAGTTTTTGAAAAAAAAAAATGTTACTACTCTACTGTATTTTGATAAATTCCGTAAAAGTGATGATCAAACTGAAAATCGTAATATCGTATTTCCCTAGAACATAAATGGATACAATACTTTTGTCTCCTCCTATACCTAGTAAAATGATTTGTTTACATATTGCACTAGTAACATCAAACTCCTGTAATGGAAGGGGGCAACAGTGTTTCCGAGTATAGCCAGGTTAATGTTAAAAATGTTCGTAAAAATAAAGTGATGTCCCTGTAGTAGAGTACGGTAGTATGGGGAAATACACACGTACGTACATTCTGAAAGTAAATATACATTACACAATGACAATGTCAAAAGAATGTGAAAAGCATTTATGCTCCTGTCTTTTATAAGCATTTGTGTTCAATTATACGCAGTGTTAATGGTGGAAATAAGCATGTAGCAATTTTAATTTTTTTTTTTCATTTATCCTATTGGTCGTCTTTAGGAAGTGCAGTTACAGTACCGAATTGCAATGTACTACAAGGTACATTCTCAGTGTCTCAAACGTAAATCTTTTTCGCTTATGAGCCAAACACAGTTTGTATTGTGAAAAGCTGCGTTCTAAGTCACATGACGTGATAAGAGCAAAACGAAAAACCCTGACATCATCGCAGTCTCTAAGAGACAGTCCTGTATTGTCGGGTGACTCTATGTCCACTAATTTTCTGTTTATGTTACACAATGCTCCATATCCGTTATTTTTACATAAAATTGATTTCCACCTCTGTTTTACACGTTCAGTAACTTGCTGTCTCAGTAATTCTCTGCGTCATTTTCTCAATTAATTTGAGGGCTTCCGGCTCTCTCGCTCTTACTTTTCTAACCATGTAATAGTTTCAGACACAGTTTTAAAATAGGTTTATATAAAAGCAAAATTATTTGTCAGAACCTTCAAATCCAGATGTTTTTCTTTGCGTATTTGTTGGCTTTCATTCTACAGTACCCCCACCCACTGTACGCTTTACCACTATACTCAGTACGCCGTTATGCGGATTTCCCACTGAATTGCTCTTTTGGGTCCGAAGTTTCGAAGCCTAGATATGACGTATCATGACGTCGAATAATGTGTGGGTATTGAACTGTGATTGTGTATATATGTTTTGGGTATGTTATTGTATGTTTATATATTTCGTATTGTTCTAAGATGTTTAACTGTGAACTTTTTTGGTGTGATATGTAAAATTTCCATATCTGTTTCTATATTATTGTAGTCATGGTTATTGTTGATAATGTGTTCTGCGTAATTTTGATGTGATGTAGGGTTTGGTTATAGCTTTAATATGTTCATTATATCTTGTATGAAAGGATCTTCCTGACTGTCCTATGTAAAAATGTGGGCAATTATTGCATTTTAGTTTGAAAACTCCAGTTGAATTATATTTATTTGAATGTTTAATGAGATTATTTAGATATTTCTGTGTTGTGTTATTTGTTTTGTATCCTATCTTGTATTTTAGTTTTCTGAATGAAGTTGCAATTTTGTGAGTATTGATATTGTGATATGTTAATGTTATGTATTTATTCTCACGTGGTGTTTGTGTTTGTGTTGGTTTGTTCTGTTTTTTTTTTGCCTTTTTTATTAGTGTGTCTATTATGTTAGGGTTATATCCATTGTCTTGTGCTATATATTTTATTGTGTTTAGTTCTTCAGTGTAGTTGTCATTATTCATTGGTATATTAATTAATCTGTGTGTCACTGTACGGAAAGCTGCATGTTTATGTTGTATGGGATGGTTTGATGAATTGTGTATATGTGTTGTGGTTGTGATGGATTTCCTGTATGTTTTGAATTCGTGTTTGTTATTTCTTTTGACATATTTATTATTTTTAATTCCATGCTTCTGAAGAAAAATGTGATAATTTGAGAATTTCCATTGATAACAAATATAAAAATACATTCATTTATTAATAGTGTTCTGGCCAAAAGTAAGTTCTTCATTGTAAACTCAACATTCTTCAATCTTCCACCCGTTTCGTTTTTCTCTTAGTCTCCGCATACTCTCCGTCCATATAATATCCAGGTGACCACAAAAGTTTTTGCCGTTTTCCCTCACGGTCAATTCTTTATTAAATCGAAGAAACCGAATTAGTAGCTATATTGTAATACTAGTGCGGGAAGGGCTTCATTGCAAAACGAGTATGAAATTTGAAACGCGAGAGCAAGCGAGTGTTCCAATCATACAGGGACATCATTTTATTTTTACTAACATTTTTAATATTAACCTGGCTATACCTTTGGATTAATGGTTCATAGCATGAAACACCGTTTGCTACCACCTTCCACGATTGAAATTCGATGATTCTGTCGTAAAATACAAACAAATCACTTTACTAAGTATAGGAGGGAAGAAAAGTATTTCATCCATTTACGTAAACTAGGAGATATCGTAATTTTGAGTTTAGTAATTTTCATTAGGTTTTTGTTTAATCAAAATAAAGTACTGTATTAACAAAAAGTGTTTTTACTCACGAACTGAGTTATCCATGCGAACGTATTCATTATGCAGTGTATATTATACTGTCTACAGCATATTAGCGTACAATATAGAGAATGAAGTTAAATTGAAAAATAATCATAACATGGATATTTAAACACATTTTTGAAAATGGTGGCCGTTCATTTCGATACAGGCTTCAGTTCTTTTGTGCATATTGTCGCACTATAGACTATTGCATCTAATTCCAATTACCAGTTTCGTCCTTCGTACTAGTAACTCATGTTGAAATAATTCTATACCTATTATATAAAAAACTACCTTACGTACTGTAAATTCAATCTTCACTTCTGTCCGACATGCACAGATAACATCACTCAGACATGCTATCTACTGTCCGTCCAAGTGGTTATGTCGCAGGATCGTAGAAAGGGGGAAATCACGTGACAGTGAATTACTTTTATTTAAGTTATTTTAAACACTTGCGGGTGAGGGAAATCGGGATGCGACGAAGGCAAACGGACGATAGTACCTGTGCGAAAATATGATTCAATATTGAAAACTCTTTCGTCACTGGAAAACGCGAACATATTTGTGGAACGTACTATACTCACTAACTCAATACTTTTTGTGTTTACTACGACCTTAAGAAGACTTTGACTGTATACGCTTGGTTCTGTGAGGAGAACAGTTGGAAGTTTACTAGTAGAGGGGTGGGAGTGAAGTACATTAAAAAACTCAGGTACAATAAAAATTGAAGTAAAAATAAAATGATGTCCCTGTACAAGTTTTGCACTACCTCTTCCCGAAAGTGTGTTACACGCTATTTTTTCGACGAGAATATTATAATTAAATGAAATTAATTAATTACAATTGAAAATATTTTTATAACGTTAAAATGCGTTTTCATCTAGGTACGTCAACAGGTTTGTTGCCAACAAAACATGCTGAATTTAGTTTGGGGATAATTTCTTTAATACAATTTTTCCAATTTAACATATCATCGATTTGTAAAGTCCCGCGCCGTGGCGTCGTGGCCTAAAGGATCCTGCCTAGGATTTGCGTTCCGGAATGCGCGCTGGTTCAAGTCCTCATGGGAGAAGAAATTTTCTCATGAAATTTCGGCCAGTGTATAGGACCGGTGCACACCCAGCATCGTAATGCAATTGCGGAGCTACGATTGATAACGAAATCCGTTTGCGATAGCCAGCTATAATGGGTGGGGAGATAATCGTGCTAACCATACGATACCTCAATTCTGGTTGGATGATCGTCTACCTCTGCTTCGGCATGTGGACGTGAGACCAGCAGCCGGCTGGTCGGTCATGGCCCTTTTCAATTCAATTCAATTTATTTGGCCATTAGACATACAGTTTTAGGCTTCGTCAGAATACATTGAAAAACATATAAATAGATTTTAAAAAACACTAATAAAAGAAACAGTAAAATTTAAATAATACAATGAAAACCTGAAGTAATTTGAAACTTTTAGATTAAAGAAAACTAACCAAATTGCAATTAAACTTATTTATTAAAATGCAATTTCATACAAATTTGTGTTGAAAAACTCAGCAACAGAATAAAAAGGATTGTTTAACAACCAGTTGTAAAATCTAGTTTTGAAGCTATTTATTGGTAATTTATAATATTGACTGGGGAGCTTATTATATATTTCATCCCCATAATTAAAAAGTTTGTGTTGCTCTTGTGTAATCTACAATATGGAATATTAATTTGTTCACTAGTTCTAATTTCATGATCATGAATCGTGCCTTGGATTATTATTATCGATTTGTAAGCAATTGAATACGACGATACGATGACTGGAAACAAACACACGACTATATCTAGTACGTGGCTTTCATCATTTGCGTCTTTATTCTTGCCGTATTACAATTGAGTTAGACTTCACTGAGGAATAAAAATATAAGAGGAAAAAGATTATTGGTGAGAAGAAATTCATCAGACTGTCTGCTTGATGTAATTACCGATCAACTCAGTCTAAGCCAAATTATGATTCGTGGTGGAAATAATACAAAATCCGAGACAATGTAACGCAAAGGAAAAAAAAGAGAATCTATTCCAATTAACGACCAAAACATTACAAGGTCTGCTGATTTTTAACTTCACAGAGGAAAAAAAAGGATGAAGAATGTTCTCAACTTTTTAAAAGCGACATTAATTGAAATGATCTGAGTAACAAAAAACGAAAAAAAGAGAGAAATAAAAAAACATATATAAATCGGATTCGTGCCAAATGCAGACCCGACTTTTTTTTAAGTTGTGTAAAATACGGATGGGAGTGTATGTGTTCTCTATATAATACGCTATTCCTAACTGAAACTTGAGGACTAGAGTTGTGAAAAGTTTTTCCTTTCTACTCACTTCCCCTCCCCAACCCCCAACCAGTTAGGATATTGAAAGCAGAACCGTAATATCTTATACAGATGTGCGTGGCGGAAAGGGGTGGTGAAAGTGTTTGAGAGTGGTGAAAGGGAGGGGAAGTTTTGGCTTAACTCTCAAATGTAATAAAATGTTCGGACTCTCTTTCGTAAAGGATCACTCCAAGAACCACTGACCCATGCAATATTTCCTTTATTATCATCAACCCCCTTCCAATTCAGTCTATTTTCTTCTGCAAGAAATTTGAAAGAATAGAACCCTATATTGGGGAAAGAAATTGAAAAGACAGACTGGAGTGTATGAATATCTTAGTGCTTGAAGATCAATTGGATAGGCCTAACGAAAAGTAGCAGACAAAACTAATTGGCACGATGGTCTCTTCAGTTTCCGGATTTTTTCAAAGCTCTCACAAAACTTTTCCATTACACATCTGAAAATTTAATCACCCAATTTATAATTTTTAAATTTCCTCAAATAATGTATGACTTGAGGCTTTCCCGGCGTTTGATATAGAATAACTCTTCTCGGGTTCTCAGCCAGGTGAGTTGGAGATTAGCTTCCAAGCTTTAGACGGCTAGCTCTGCCATCTTCTTCAGGGACGAAGTGATGTGGGACCACGTCAGAACCGGTATATATGCAAAAGTAGGGCTTCCCGCTGCGGGCCAATCAGGAGCTAGTTCCTAGTCCGACCGCCAGGCGCATTCTGGTTGGTGGACACGGCAGCCAATCAGATAAGTCTGCAGTAGCCCAACACAGCCTAGAAACTGGTCACAAGATAAATTTCGGCGCCACCGCCATCTTGGACAAGACATCAGGTTACTGGGACTTAGTTATCAAGGAAGCCATCGAAAACCAGCTAGATGGCAATAATTTCAACAGAGACGGGGGTCTACAGCTGAGTACAGCATGGAAACCTGCCATCAATATGCTTAGACCACCAGCACACGGCAGACGGTCGGGAAAGAAGTAGCTCCTGAATATCTTATTGGCTGCCGTGTCCACCAACCAGAATTCGCCTGGCGGTCGGGAAGATCAGCTCCTGATTGGCCCGCAGCGGGAAGCCCTACTTTTGCATATAACCGGCTAGACGTGGTCCCACATCACTTCGTCCCTGAAGAAGATGCCAGAGCTAGCCGTCGAAAGCTTGGAAGCTAATCTCCAACTCACCTGGCTGAGAACCCGAGAAGAGTTATTCCTTTCCTCAAATATATAGTCGTCAAACATAGGTTATTGTTTTACAATCTGTTCATAATATACAATATGTATATTATTTATTGTGGTCTGTTCATAAAGATCCGTTTTTTTTTTGCCAATCATATCCAGCTTATCCCGAATCTCACCGATCCGGTGGCATCAATGACGCCACGTTTCAGCGAAATAAGGAACAAAACTGCTGGAAGGATCGATGGCTGTCATGGCAACTGTACAAGTTGTTGTCTGTGCTATGCTACCAAAATTTTGCGAAATTTTCGTATAGCCATCTCGCTCAAAGAAAAGATAGCATAAACAATTTATTTCTTGAACCGGTAGTAATAACGTGTCCGTTGACATGTTCGCTCATAAGCCATTAACATATTGTTTTTACGTTGTGCTTATTACAAACAATACAGCAGAACACACCGCCATGACACAACAGTGCACGATGTCATTCGTCTGCTAATTCCCGCCCTATACAAGAACCAATCAGATTCACTGATGGCGGCCGATGGAGACTGCCACCACCTCTGCAAGTTGATGGCACCGGTGCGACACCGGTGGAGCATCAATGACGTCATCGGTGGAATTCGGAACACCGTGATGCCATCGGATAGCTCACCGGTGAGATTCGGAATACGCTCATCTGTTTTCGTCATGTTAATTCTTTAGTGCTCGGAAAAAGTGGCACAAATCAAAAATTTTAATTTTACAGGAGAAGGTAAAACTGTCTTCACACTGGTTTATGTCGATTTGTTTTTCTTCTGTATGAATTGTTGTAATGAAAGAAATACTTGTATCTCTTTTCCCAAGCGAGCAGATGTTCCGTAAATGTCAATGAATTAATAAAAAATGTTTGTGAAACTGACTTATGCCACTTTTCCCAAGCATTGCAGAATTCTTGTTATCCTTTTTTATTTTAATTATCATTTATTTATTTATTTATTTATTTATTTATTTATTTATTTATATATTATTTTGCTAATAATTATTACATAACATATAATATATACAGAAAAAACTTTAGCTCACCCCTGAAAGAGGAGACCTCGTGCTCAGGGGCGGATTCCTGAATTTAAATTAATAAGTACAGTATACAATACAGTTTGTCTTATATCTACTATGCAATTATATTATATAAATTTAAATTTACAATTTTTCAATTTTTATCAAATCCATACATGACTATTTAAATTTAATACTAGAACTATTATAATTGACAAGATTAGGATATTTAATTATAAATTTGTTATATATTCTTGGGCCTAAATTACTACTATGATTAAATACTGTAGCAGTGTTGCATTTTGGTTGAAAGAATCTTAAAGAATTCATACCTTTTGTTTCATAACTATGAGAATACAATTCAAAATTATTTCGATTTTTATGTATGAATTTTATTAATACAATACAAATAATTTGTCTTACGTTAAGTACATTAAAGTCTAAAAACAAATTTTGAGATGGAAAATCAATAGGTTTATGAAGACATATTTTAATTATTTTCTTTTGTAATAAATAAAGTGGCTTAAAATGGGATTTAAATGAGCTACCCCATCCTATAATACTTACTTACTTACAAATGGCTATTAAGGAACCCGAAGGTTCATTGCCGCCCTCACATAAGCCCGCCATCGGTCCCTATCCTGTGCAAGATTAATCCAGTCTCTATCATCATATTCCACCTCCCTCAAATCCATTTTAATATTATCCTCCCATCTACGTCTCGGCCTCCCTAAAGGTCTTTTTCCCTCCGGTCTCCCAACTAACACTCTATATGCATTTCTGGATTCGCCCATACGTGCTACATGCCCTGCCCATCGCAAACGTCTGGATTTAATGTTCCTAATTATGTCAGGTGAAGAATACAATGCGTGCAGTTCTGCGTTGTGTAACTTATTGTAGGGATTCGTAACAAGCTGTTTTTTACTGTGATGGGTTGTTAGCCCTTCGCCCAACCCCCAAGCTGGAGGACCACCCCTTATCGGCTGTCCACGACTGCTTATTCAATATATTCGCAGCTACCCTCTATATCTGGAGGCCGTCTCCTCTATCCGCAACCTAAGGACGCGCCATGCCGTGGTGATGGGGACCCACAATACATGGACCCCATCCTATAATTCCATACATAATTACCGATTGAAATAAAGTTAAATATATTGTGCGTAATAAACTTATTGGCAAGTAATTCCTCAATAAAACAAAATAATATACTATTTTACGTAATTTATTACAAAGGTAATTAATGTGTTGGTTCCATTTAACGACATTGTTTCAACTACTTGCCACGCCGCATGACTACGCGGTCTAATACGGGGCAAATGACGACACTAGGCACCGCCACCGGTGTGTATTTTGTATTCATCTTAATCTTAATAGACACAACGCAGACACGGAGTTCTTAGTGGCCCAATGGACCGCCAGAGCTACATCAAATGGTAGTGGCCGTGTCTCGCTGCTTGTAGTTGCGATCGACCATCCTTCATCCCGCGCAAACGCAGCTACACGTGTCTGCCACGCAATTACCATTCGAATGAAAAAAATATATATATAATATTTATATATTACTGCTACGTAAATAACTTTTGTGCGAGATCGTGCGTATTTGCTTGGTTTCCGCACAAAACCAATCCGCGGAAAGTCTAAAATTCCAAATTCAGTATTCCCAACCTAAAACACATAACATTTTCCCTCTTCTTACCGCTTAAGTGACATATTGATTTTACTGCTTTAGGCTTTTAACATATTATTTTTAGAGACGTTCTATATAGTAATAATTATAAATTGGAAACTTACCACTGCAATTTCACCTAAATTGCACTGTTAATTATTGTTTTTAAATATTTGTAAAAATTAAGTAAACTCTACAACTCCACTAAAGTTACTGAATACGTGATGCAAATAACATTAAGGAAGCCGTGAAAAAATTAACAAGATTCCAGACTCATCATAGGCGGGGGGAAAAAAAAGACAGACGTATATCACGGCCTGCTGGAGTATAGTAAACACAGAAAACATTTTAAAGCAACAATGATGAAGATAGATATTTTTGTTTTGCAAATTTGCCGTCGTTGAACAGAAACTAAGATAGAGATTTCATTGCAACTAATTAGAAATTTCTCTTTCAGGTATGTAATAAACGATCCTCGCACAAAATAATGTACGATACACGAGCGGTATGTTTTCTTTCAATTCTCTGAAATTAAAAAAGCTCAAGTACGTTTGCTTTTTCAAACTTTTCCTCGAACATGAAAACTTCAACATACCGCTCTTGTAACGCATATTACTATTTGATCGAGATGTAAAAGTTCTCAAATTTACTTTATTATTAATGAAGTATTTGTTCGTAGAAAGTGTCTGGTTATTCAACCCTCTTAATAAGTTTCACTGAATCCGACATCGAACTAAATTCCTTTCTCGCAACCAGAAACGGAACATTCAAATCATTTCATAAAAATGCATAGACACATTTTCAAGATAAAATTTACAAATAAACAAGAATTGAGGCGTGATCTGCAATAACAGGGTATGTGTGAGAAGTGGGTATTTGGCAGTAAGTAAAAGTAACATTGTATTCATTAACAAAGAAAGGCTTTTGCAAATCTGCGTTTTTGAATTAGTATTATTGATAGTTTATATGCATAAGTTTAATGGAATATTCGTCATAATCTCGTTATTTCGTCGTCGTCGTCGTCGTCATCATCATCATCATCATCATCATCATCATCATCATCATCATCATCATCACCCGTCACGAATTAAACCTGTGTAGACATGTTTAGGCCCCATCTAGTAGTCTTATAAAGGGTCTTCCTAACCGTCGATGTCCTCTGGTTGATATTGCATCATCATTTTGTGGATTCTTGAATTGGCCATTCGTTTTACATGGTGTAGGCAATTTAATTTGTATCTGTTTATTTTTTTTTCTACTGATTCTACTTCTAATTGTTCTAATATTTCTTCATTCCTTTTTCGATCTAAAAGAGTATATCCTGCTGTCCGTCTGAGAAATTTTATTTCCGTTGCTTTGATTCTGCTCATATCTCTTTTCCTTATTATCCAAATCTCACTTCCCTATAAAAGGGAGGGTAATACTAGAGTATTATATATTTTTATTCTTGTGGATTTTTTTAGGTACTAATTTAGCTTTCAATGTATTATTTATTATTCCTAAAATTTCTGTAAATTTGGTGATTTTCTTGTTCACATCTTTTTAATTTTGATAAGATATTTCACAACCCAGAATTGAAATTTTGTACTTGTTCTAGGCATTGATTATTGTGTATTATCTTTCTTCTGATTGGATCTTGTCCCAAAAATGCTATTACTTTTGATTTCTGTGCTAAAATCTCAATTTTATTTAATGTATATAGTCCTCTTTGTAAGTTATCCTCTGAATTGTAAATTATAACTTGATCGTTTGCAAAGAGCAGGGTATTTAATGTTAAGGTACTGGTTATTATGATTCCTGATGTATAGATTTGGTTCCATTTAGAAATGATTTCATTCATGTAAATATTAAATAGTGTTGGAGATAATAGGCAACCTTGTCTAACTCCATTATTAACATATTTTCTTTCGGATATACGATTATTTATTTTGACACTTATTTTATTATCAGTGTAGATTTCTATTATGTTTTGTAATAGCAGATATGGTATTTTTTTTCTTGTAAAATGTCAAATAAAAAGTCTCTTCGACCTAACGATAAGGCTAGTAATCTATCTTAGGGAAAACTACTTTCAAGCCTCAGAAAAGCAGTATAAGGTTAGATAATTTGACGACAACTCAGAGCAAGTCACTGGTTAAATTTGTTATTTTGATATATTAATTGTGTCAACTATACCGAGGTATTTGTAAATGCCGTGTTATTGCAGAGCATTTCTCAATGGCTTCCTTAATAGTATTTCATTCATTCATTCATTCATTCATTAATTAATTAATTAATTAATTAATTAATTCATTCATTCATTCATTCATTCATTCATTCATTCATTCATTCATTCATTCATTCATTCATTCATTCCACTGGAATAATATTTCACACCATTCACTTTAATATTCTACTGAATTTATTTTTTCAGCCTTCAAGGTATCTATATTTCCTTTCCCTTTTATTTATTTATTTATTTATTTATTTATTTATTTATTTATTTATTTATTTATTTATTTATTTATTTATTTATTTATTTATTTCATGCTTCCCTTAAGTCTCTCATTGTATATTTTTAACTATATTTTTACTTTTTTATTTCTATTCTATCTTCTAATTCTTTAATATTTTTATTTTTGTCTTTTTGTCTCTTTTTTCCTGTCCTTAAATTTTTCTTTCGTTTCAATTCCATCTCTTTTTATCCTTTCTTTTCTTATAAATATTTCTCGTTTACTGTCTCTGCTTTACTTTTTTTTTTCTGAAGTAGAAATCTTTAATATTGTTTTGTTACGATTGTAAAACAAATTCAGAATGTCTAGCACAGAGAATAATAGGGACCGTAGTTTGTGTAGACGATAAGAAATTTCCAGATTCCGTAGATTCGTGCCCCAGATATAGCGTTCTTTTGTTAGCACCTGCGACCATGAGAAAAACAGTTTGAGCCGTTGGAAGGAGAAAGAGGACTTGGACGACGAGGTACTTAAGTTGGAAAATATGGGTTTTCGTAATCCTCCCTTGAAAGAGAGCATCACTCCAAGTTTCAAGGGGCCCTACATATAGCAGACCACGCTGTCAGAAGCCTACAGTACTAGCGGTGTGCGTGCGTGTGTGTATATGAGAGAGTGTGTATGTGTGTGTGAGGGAGAGAGAGAAAGAGAGGGAGAGATCCTGATAGAATTGGACTTCCAACGTCAATTTATTTTTCTCCTTCTCTCACTCACTCTTTCTCTCTCTGTATTCTCTTCCTCTTGCGTCCCATGGAGTCCCGTTAGATCTGCCACGGAAAGTAGAGCGGGGGAAAAGGGTTAAGCTTCGTTCACATAAAGTCACGTTGTGGTTTCGGGCACAGAGTCTCTGGATATAAAGAGGAATCGATACATCTTGCGGTAGGCACAGTGCGTCTCAATTCCTGTTTATCATTTTTTTGATGTGAACTTACCCCATGATGCTATAAGAAAATCAGTTTCAGTGCCTATAAATTGTCTATAAATCCTCATAGAAATCTCATTAGTGGGATTCTATAAACCACGAATTCTTGTATTATATATAGTAGTAGTAGTAGTAGTAGTAGTAGTAGTAGTAGTAGTAGTAGTAGTAGTAGTAGTAGTAGTAGTAGTAGTAGTAGTAGTAGTAGTAGTAATAATAATAATAATGGTTTATTTTAACTCGCAGAGTTAAGGCCATTCGGCCGTCTCTTCCACTCAACCAGAATGATAGAAAATTACTACATTGCTATGAATATAACATAATTAATACAATACAATACAATACAATACAATACAATACAATACAATACAAATCAATACAACATAATACATCTATACTAATAATAAATCTGTAGCCGAAATTTTTGTGGTAATTTTCGATTTTCCAAAAATAATTGGTCCTAACATATATAATTAAGCACCCTGAAACCGAAAATCGCTTTTTTTTTAATTTTTGTTTGTATGTATGTCTGTCTGTCTGTATGTTAGCTTTTCACGCGATAATGGCTGAACGGATTTCGATGAAAATTGGAATATAAATTAAGTTCGTTGTAACTTAGATTTTAGGCTATATGGCATTCAAAATACATTAGTTAAAAGGGGGGTTATAAGGGGGCCTGAATTAAATAAATCGAAATATCTCGCTTATTATTGATTTTTGTGAAAAATGTTACATAACAAAAGTTTCTTTAAACATAATTTGCGATAAGTTTTTTTCCTTGCAAAATGTCAATAGGATTGATATTTAATGAGATAAATGAGTTTTAAAATTAAAATAACTGCCATCTAAGGCCGTGTAATGAATTAAAAAACAAATGACTATAAGGGGCCTTGGACAGCAACAATCGAAAGCTATGAAAGATAGCCTACAGAGAATGTTTCTGTGTTTGTATGAAGTAATATCGGAAGCTAAATTAACCGATTTTTATAATTACTTATTATTTCACCATTGGAAACTGTAGTTTATCTAGATGGACATAATGCTATAATGTTATTACAGTAACTTCTGATATAATATAATATAATATAATATAATATAATATAATATAATATAATATAATATATAATATAATATGTAATAGTATATAATATAATTTAAGTTATTTGAAGGGTTCAGAACCATAGTGGGCCAAGCGCCATTTACTGAATAAGTAGAAAACAAGGGTTAAAATTAAGTTATTACCATAATTCAATGGAAATCTATAACAAGTAAAATAAAGTATACACATTAAATCTAAATGATGTCAATCTTCATTAAACTATGGTTGCATGTAATAAAAATTAAGAAACATGTTAAAGGAATTATCATTGAACTAAATGAATGTCTCTGGACCAAAATGATCGCATTTTAATTATTTGGATGCAATTTAAATTAAGTAACATATTAAACGATTTATCCTTCTATCAAACACGAATGTTCCCTGGATCAAATGTCCTATTTTAATTATGTAATTACTTTATATTTATTTCTAACGGGTGCAGCGGAGCGCACGGGTACGGCTAGTAATTAATATAATTCAATGACATCATAATGTGATATCTAGTAATTACACATGAATAGAGATACCTTGAAGCGGTGCATGCATGGGATTCTTTAAAATAAGAACATAAGCAACAAAATAAAAGTAAATATATTCTACAGCATTGTCATTGGTCAACTGTCCGAAGACCGGTTTGAACCTCACAAGTAACACCAATAAGGCATTACTCATGAGGCAATTAAGCCATGAGATAATGGGGTAGGTTGGCCAGACTTCAGATGTATTTTATACAAATAATTGTTCCTCCTATGACACAAATCGGCAAATGAGATTTTCTGCCTGATAATAGATGCACATATCCAGAACCTTAATCAGATGGAAAAATCTACAATATAATATAAAATATTCTGTTGTGTGGCAGAGAAATGTGACTCCTGATAATTAATTTACAAGTGAAGAAATACCAACGGTGGAATTTCATTTCCTGAGGAGACTTACATGTGAAAAGACAGCTAAGAATTATAAAATAGGAGATTTGGGAAGGCGTCTGCATTGTGTTTTCATTTATTAACAGTTAGAGGAAAAGAGCCCTCAGATAAAATCGATAAACTGAGTAGCTTTCTACAATGCGGAAACTTGTACAATTATGGACTCCTTCCATTATTCTGGTAAAATAAAATTTCCTTTTCCCAAATAACAAATACAATATTATTATTATTATTATTATTATTATTATTATTATTATTATTATTATTATTATTATTATTGTAATTTGTTTCATGTATAGACGTATAACTATACAGTATAGTTGAAAGGCTCAGAACCAAAGGCGACTAACCCACAATTACAAAATGAGTAAATAAGAGTTGATATTAAGAGGATCCTTACAAAAAATGATTGGTTTCACAATTTTTTTTAAATGGTCTACATTGAATAAACACAAAAAATATCATGAATCTATAACAACAATTTATAGTTTTGAAAAAAGGCTTAATAATGAACAATACAAAATTGTGGGTTGGTTGCCTTTGGCTCTGAGCCCTTCAATTTATTAAAAAAAAAATGAAATAGAAATGCAAATTGTGTCATAAACGTTTTGGAAAAGTAAGTTTTCGAATTCAGACTGAACACCTTCCTTTATATTCCACATCACTAATTTTCACTTAATAAACTCTATATCTAGTTATTAGAATTAGGCTTTTGGGCAATATACACGACACTTCCCAAGTTTCGGAAATACATACAGGTTCCGTCATCAGGGTAAGACAAGAGGGATCTCCTACTCTGTTGGTCTCGTTACACCAGGCTAATCCGGACGAGTAAGCGAGTTCCAGTATACGGTTGATTACCCAAAATTCTAAATCTAATCACTGTCACCGTGAAAGCCTAAAATTTCATATCTATATCTAAATATTCCCCACACTGAAAATTTCGTTGGGACAAAGTCTGGACAGAAAAAAAAAAGTTTTTAATGTCTTAACTTTTCTTTAAGATCATTAGCTTCTTCTCCCGTCCTGTGTATACAGGGTGTTTCAAAAATACGGGGCATAATTTCAGGTATGTATTTCCCGCATGTAGACAATCAAAATAGTTCATTGCAACATGTGTCCGGAAATGCTTTATTTCGAGTTATGGCCTTCACAACATTGAAATTCACCGGAACGTCATTGCCGTCAAAGGAGACATTAAGAGGGCACTCTGACAGTTCATTCCGAGGCGAAGGTTACATTCAGTGTTGTGTAGGCGTTAGACTGTGCGACATGTATTCAAATCAAGAGCTGGCAGAGATACACTTCATGTACGGTAAGGCGGACGGCAGAAGACACTCCACTGACCAATCGTCAACACATTCACTTCTTGCATGATGGCGCTCCTGCACACTTCAGTCGTACGGCTCGCCGGTACTTGGATCGAAGGTTTCCTGATCGATGGATAAGTAGAGGTGGCCCAATTGCTTGGCCTCCACGCTCACCTGATCTGAACCCTCTCGATTTCTACTTGTGGGGCCATTTAAAATCATTGGTGTATTCGTCTCCGGTGCCTGATTGGAATCCCTTCGGAATCGAATTGTGGCATGTTCTGAGGATATACGCAATACTCCTGGAGTTTGGGATCGTGTTCACAGGTCAATGAGACATCGATGTGAGGTCTGTATTCAAGCAGGAGGTGGACATTTTGAACATCTTCTGTAATGACAACGACCTGCGGAAAGAAAAACGCTCCGGTGAATTTCAATGTTGTGAAGGCCATAACTCGGAAATGAAGCATTTCCGGACACATGTTGTAATGAACTATTTTGATTGTCTACATGTGGGAAATACATACCTGAAATTATGCCCCGTATTTTTTAAACACTCTGTATATCTCAAGGAATTATGGTCAGCCTATTATAACTGCTGTGTTTGTAAGTGTGTCAGCTGTCGAAACTGGTTTTCTTAGTTATCACTGTTTTGTGTAGCTATATCTCTAAAATTGTGGTTAGAGCAAGTCGGAAACTCGGATGGTCAGAATTTTATGACTGCAAAACAAGGGGTCTGTAACAAAGTGCTGTTTGATTATTTTACAAACCTGTGCTCGATCACGTTCGTCATCATAAAACTCATCATTATTCAAGAATCGTATTCTTTGGCGTCATCCATTGCACTAGTCGTCACGAACGATGGCCAATGACAACGCATTAGTAGTGAAAGATAGAGATGAAAATAGATTTGAGTACTTCGTCAAATTCTAAAGGCTGGTTCACAATACACCGGGAACGGAAATTACAACGAGAACGAGAACGGAAATAATGTTAAAATAAATGTATTTAAATGTGATCATTCACAATAGTTCATTTGTGAATGCTCACATTTAAATACATTTATTTTAACATTATTTCCGTTCTCGTTCTCGTTGTAATAACCGTTTCCGGTTTATTGTGAACCAGCCTTAATCCGCTCATATCTATCCAATTGTAAGTATGGGTCGAACTTTGGCAACATCATAAATGTCGATCGGCTTCTGATTTCCACTTAAAATAGCTATGCACTTAATAATTAAGTACCAGGCTGTGTATGGAATGGCTCTTTCTTGCGTCCGTATTCTGTCACGATGTCTCGACAGTGACGTTAATATTATACATGTTGTGTAACAAAACACAAACCGTAACATACACAAATCACTAAATTTGTCAGCATGTGGTACAAGAATGCAGTGCTTCAACAGTAATGAAGTCAACTGACTCTGTAGTGTGGGCGAATTTTAGTTCATCAGCTGTCGTTTGTGACAAGTAGGATGTAACATCTCACAGGTAGCAGCTCCTAGGCTATATGGTTACCATGGCGAAAGCTCGAAGCTTATGACAATATATTATAGACTAGCTGTACCCGTGCGCTCCGCTGCACCCGTTACAAATAAATATAAACTAATTACGTAATTAAAATAGGACATTTGATCCAGGAAACATTCGTGTTTGATAGAAGGATAAATCGTTTAGTATATTACTTAATTTAAATTGCATCCAAATAATTAAAATGCGATCATTTTGTCCAGAGACACTCATTTGGTGCAATGATAATTCCTTTAACAAGTTTCTAAACTTTTATTACATGCAACCATAGTTTAATGAAGATTGACATCATTTAAATTTAATGTGTATATTTTATTTTACTTGTTATATATTAACTTAATTTTAACCCTTGTTTTCTACGTATTCAGTAAATGGCGCTTGGCCCACTATGGTTCTGAACCCTTCAAATAACTTAAATTCTATTATATTATATTATATTATATTATATTATATTATATTATATTATATTATATTATATTATATTATATTATATTATATTATATCAGAAGTTACTATAATAACATTATAGCATTATGTCCATCTAGAGAAACTACACTTTCCAATGGTGAAATAATAATTAATTACAAAAATCGGTTAATATAGCTTCCGATATTACTTCATACAAACACAGAAACATTCTCTGTAGGCTATCTTTCATAGCTTTCGATTGTTGCTGTCCAAGGCCTAGACGAAGTCATTTGTTTTTTAATTCATTACACGGCCTTAGATGGCAGTTATTTTAATTTTGAAACTGATTTATCTCATTAAATATCAGTCCTATCAAAATTATTCACGGAATAAAACTTGTCGAAAATTATTTTTAAAGAAACTTTTGTTATGTAACATCTTTCACAAAAATCAATAATAAGCGAGATATTTCGATTTATTTAATTCAGACCCCCTTATAACCCCCCTTTTAAATAATGTATTTTGAATGCCATGTAGCCTAAAATCTAAGTTACAACGAACTTAATTTATATTCCAATTTTCATCGAAATCGGTTCAGCCATTATCGCGTGAAAAGGTAACAAACATATAGACAGACAGGCATACAAGCAAAATGTTCAAAAAAGCGATTTTCGGTTTCAGGGTGGTTAATTATATATGTTACGACCAATTATTTTTGGAAAATCGAAAATTACCACAAAAATTTCGGCTACAGATTTATTATTATTATAGATTTGTCCAATAGTTACGGGTGGATTTTAAAATGATTTTGTAAGACGATAGCAGTGCGAACAGAAAAACTTCAAAGAGTGCAAGTTCATTTTTTGAAAATAACTTGGGTAAAATGCGTCCCATTTAGAATGTAAACACTTGTGTAACCTTACATGTAGGCTAATGCATTCTTTAGGCTCTTCTGTGAACTCTAAATAGTCTCATACACTCACTTTCGGAGACCTTCCGTGCCAAACTTGAAATTAGTCGATTAGAAAACATGGTCCTGAGGGTAGTCTAGCTTTCTCTTGCGGTAAGCACCATTGCACAATCTTGCTGCAAGAGACGATTATTTATCCCAAGTTTGCGAATTTCTTCTAAGAGTAAATGTCTTTCTCGGAATAGGCCTATTCTACGCCAAAGATTGTCTCATTGCTGAGCATTTCGAACTTCTTACCACTGAAGTTTTCACTCATTCAATGTTGTCGAAATTTCCAACTGCTAATCTATTTTAAATTTAAACGTCTTGAAATTGATACCGTCTGCAAAATAAATGATGAATTAACACTTCCATCAACATGAAAACTGCTAACCTATTTTAAATTCAAATCCCGTTTGGGTTTCCTTCCATGTCTTGAAACTCAGTTACGAAATTTCTCTTCGTCTGCAAGATTCTCCCGGTTAAAAAAATAGTCTCTATAGAAAATGTCCATTGATTTACTGTAAAATACGCCACAGTTTATGAAATTGCAAAACACAAAAAATGTATAATTAGTAACAACATGATATTCACTTGTTTCGTTCGCATTCTACAGCCTGCTAAAATTCACCCACATTACTTGGCCAACCCTGGAAGAAATAGTTGAGGTTCACGGTATAATTCATAGGCGGTTACAATTGTTACATATATAGGTCTAACTTATTTTATATTCTGCTGAAACAAGAGCAAAATATAACAGAAACAAAATCCTGGTGAAACAAGAGCAAATACAAAAAAAAAAAAAAAAAAAAATGTTGCTGAACAAGAGTACATACAATAAAACAAAATGCTGCTGAAACAATCAGTTACAACATAAGCAAAACCTGCTGAAACAAGAGCAGATACAACAAAATAAAATTCTCCTGAAGCGAGCAGACACCGCAAAAACAAAATACTGTTGAAAGAAGAACACATACAACAAATCAAAATGCTGCCGGAACGAGCAATTGTAACAAAAAGAAAATTCTGCAGAAATAAGAACAGATAAAACAAATAAAATGCTTAATTTTCAATTCATTTTATATTTCAGATGTGTCTAGTAATGTCATAAAATAATGTTATGAATTTCAATCAAAGACACAACTATCTGCAAATGTTTATTTGCTACATCAATATAAGGTACATAAACGTTTTCGCCTTGTGGGGCATCATCAGATATATTAGAACTTAGATTAAATTAGATTTATAAAAGCAAATAAGAACAGTGTGTAATATATAGTGATAAAATTTCATGAGTTATATGTATACTAATTGTAACAAGAAATAAGATAAAATGATGAATTTCAATGTAGTATAAATTCAAATATGATTAAAATTGGAATTGTGTGTACATATAACTCATGTTACATTATAATACATTTTATCAAATAATACAATATATAATACATTTTATACGCACATCACAATCAACCTACAACATCGATTACTGCAAACTTCGGTATGATACACAGTTCTCCAAGACGTGTCATTTTCTAAACTTTGAATAACTATAACCCAAGATTTTATCCATTTATTCATTTTAACATGATCATAATTTGCATAACATTATTTGATAAAATGTATTACAATGTAACATGAGTTATATGTACATACAATTCTAATTTTAATCATATTTGAATTTACACTACATTGAAATTCATCATTTTATCTTATTTCTTGTTACAATTAGTATACATATAACTCATGAAATTTTATCACCATGTATTACACACTGTTCGTATTTGCTTTTATAAATCTAATTTAATCTAAGTTCAGATCACATAATTTTAATATATCTGATGATGCCCCACAAGACGAAAACGTTTATATACCTTATATTCATGTAGCAAATAAACATTTGCAGATAGTTGTGTCTTTGATTAATGTTTATAACATTATTTTATGAAATAAAATGCTGCTGAAACTTGAGCAGGTACAACGAAAACAAAATGCAGCTGAAACAAGAGTAGCTGCATGAAAATAAAACACTTTTGGAAACTTAAGAGGACACTCAACTTAAAAATTGGAGAAAAAGTGTCATAGAAATGAAAAATTTAATTTCTACAATAATTTACATGACAGAACTAAATCAATACGCAGAATTCTTCCCCTATTCATTGAGAAGTCACAGTCAAATGCACAAAGCCAAAAATAAAAAAATGATAATTAAAAATGATACTTCAATTAATGATTGATTAAAATATCACTTTTAATTATCATTTTTTTATTTTTTGGCTTTGTGCATTTGACTGTGACTTCTCAATGAATAGGGGAAGAATTCTGCGTATTGATTTAGTTCTGTCACGTAAATTAGTGTAGAAGTTTATTTTTTCATTTCTATGACACTTTTCTCCAATTTTTAAGTTGAGTGTCCCCTTAAGAGGGGGTATACTAAGAAAATACCATAGGAAAACCAACGTTTGTCCGAAAAAAAAATTATTAGGTAGGAATGTGAAATACGAATTAATAGATCATGGGTAATAAAACAAAGAGAATGAGATCGATACATAGCAAGATAATCAATGGACAGAATTGTTCCTGCTGATGTAGAGGATTATTTACAAGACTGAGGTCACAGGGAAGACAGAAAAGAGGGTGCGCACCTTATAATGTGGATGGAATTTTCGAATTGCCTTCTAAAAAGTGGGAAGATTAGTAGGGATCTATTTATTTTAAGATACTGGACCAGTATTTATGCTTGTACAGGGTGTTTCCGAGGTGGTGTTACAAACTTTCAGGTATTATGGTGAAGGGCACATATATCAATTTGAGATCAGGTTCCCTGGTCCGGAAATGGCCGAGTCGAAAGTTACAAGCAAAAATAGTTGTGTGGACGTGAAATAATTGTATTCCTCTGTACACCTTATTTATCTGTACATCTTACACATACTGTATTTATCTGACGTTGTTTACGTTGTCTACTTGCAGTATTCCATTCAGTGCACTGTCTGAAGGATGGGGAAAGAAAACTACACTAAAGCAATGTAGATAGCGTAATGTGTAACGGACATGGTAGGTCCTGATATGCACGTCTGTAGACAGCAGTGAATGTGTACAAGTTGCAGTGTCCAGTCGATCAGTCCTAGTGAAATGGATGAGTACACGAGAGCGGAATAAGCAGACCTGATTTTCGAATACGGATGAGAACAGTAGACAAGCTCACAGATTGTATCGGGGCAAGTACCCAAGTAGGAGACATCCGGCCCATACCATCTTTCCACGACTGTTCCAAAGGTTAAGGGAAGGAGGGCACGTGGTGCCAAATTACAATTCCATTTCCACACAACTATTTTTGCTTATAACTTACGATTCAGTCATTTCTGGACCATGGTTCCTGATCTCAAATTGATACATCATCCCTGGAAGTTTGTCACACCACCTCGGAAACACCTTGTATATTCCGAAAAATTAAGTATTTTACCAACGTACCAAACATATTTGAACGAAGTTGTTTAAAATTACAAGTCAAGAAGTTTTGCTGTAATAGTATTGTAAGCAATCTATTGTTGTAACATTACCTACTCGTACAATCAGTAGATGGAACGCCTTTGGTTACTAAAGCATCTACTATACGTAAAGGGTTAATTTGGATTTAGTTGTTTTGTGATGGGCTTAGTGTTGGGCCTTAGGGGCTGTCTAATGCCACGTAATTAGCAAGTATGCATTATGACGTCATCTGTCATGCTATTAATTAACGCCTGAAGATGCATCACATGTCATGTTCGTAACCTAATCTCTGATGTCGTTTCCTCCAGTCTGATAAACCCAACAAAATGAACACACATCCGCTTACTTGCTCGTTATGACGTGTTTCTTAATACTGATTGATGCTTCAGTACTCTCAGCTCTATTCATTTCGTAGTTTTCCACCTGAAAATGATTCTGGGTGTCTCAGTGTTTTGAATTAGATTTTAAATATGGTATTCATTTTTAATTCTACGCTGACGCTCTCTTTCTTTTCATCCTCATTGATGATATCTTTATTCAAAACTTGGAGGGCCGTGCCCAAGTATGCAAAGTAGTGTTTTGAAAGTAAATTTGTTTTTAAAATACAGGATTAGTACAAAAGAATTTGACATAATTGCAGCTGCCAAATTACTCTTCAAGAAATGACCACTCATTTTGACTATGCTGACATTTTACTGACTGACCTTTCCAGCGACAACAAAATGAAACTTCAACGTGCTCATAATTTGTGTGTACGTTTTGTAAGCAATGTTTAAATATGATCATATTACCCCATCCCTGAAGCAATAGGTTGGCTTAAACTAGATAAGAAAAGAAATTTACATTCACTTCTCTTTCTCTTCGAAATCTTGAACTCTTCTATTCCTTCGTACCTGTCGTCTCGCTTCACTTACCTTTCTTCCCACCACAATCTGAACACACGCCCTCGCCATGAAACAATACTAACAATACCATCCCATCGCACCTCCTCATACTCATCCTCTTCAATAGCCTTGCCAAGACTCTGGAATTGTTACCTGCTCAGCATCAGGGACTGTCGAAATAAAATTGAATTCAAACGCAAACTTACTAGGCACTTGGTCAGTAATTGAGACTCGTTCAGACATGGTTTCTTGTAAATAGTTCTTTTAATCTACCACAAAATATCTCAATATCCGGTAATTTCATCACTATAGAATTTTGTTATTGTAGGTTTAATTTGTAATTTAGTTAATACAAAAATATTCTTTGTTCTTAACTTCTATGATAAAATGTCTAGCTTTCATTAATCTGGTATTCTTGTCGTACTTTAATTTTTATTGTAATTGTAATTGTAAATTTAATATTAATTGTAATCTTATTGTTCATGTTATAGTTGTAATCCCCTGGTAGAGGGGCAGAGAAGGCCTGACGGCCTTATCTCTACCAGGTTAAATAAATAAATCTAATCTAATCTAATCTAATCTAATCTAATCTAATCTAATCTAATATAAATTGAGGGAAAGAAGACAGAGGACGGACACTGGAAAGTGTTATTTTTTCAATCGTACTATCAGGGACTGGAATGCTTTACCTGCAGACTCACTAAAGGCTTTGCCAATAACCGAAAATGTATTTAAAAATAAGCTTAAGGACTTTACTAATAGACGGTAGTAACTATTTAAAGGATGTAATTGATATCTTGTTATTTGAAGTGTTCTATCAGTGAGGAAGTGTGTTGTGTCAGTGAAGTCTATTGTGTAAGTGAAGTGCGTTGGTGTCAGTGAAGTGGCTGTGCAAAGTATTTGAACAGTGAAATGGTTAGAAGTGTTAGTGAAATCAGGTAGAATCAGTGCATTGAGTAAGTTGACAGCGAAATAAGTGTAGTGCCGAAAGGTACTTGCGCAGGTATGAACCTATCACACTCGTGGGTCTTAGTTCGAACTTAGGGTTAAGATACAAATTTAGATTTACTTTAAATGTTATTTTAAGTGACCATGCTTCATTTATTATTATTATTATTATCTATTATTATTATTATTATTATTATTATTATTATTTATTTATTATTATTATTATTTTTGTGTTTTTATTAGTTGTGTTTATTATTAATTGTCATTATTGAGTGTAATTAGTTACCACTGCCACCGAGTATATACACATTTGCAGTGTGAATAAATAAATACATACATACATACATACATACATACATACATACATACATACATACATACATACATAAACAATGTTTTATAAATACAGAACTATTAAAGTAATCAGGAATGAATTTACACTGTTGTATAAAGCATCTCTTAAAGTTTACTTTCGAAACTCACGAATGTTCAATATGTGCTCTTTGTGTCACACAGCACACGTCAAAGAGATAGTCTAGACCAGAGCTGGGCACCGGGAGCGAATCCAAACTCTAAACTGGGAAGCTTAATATTCATCCGTAACGGCATCAACGCTGTGCGGTATTCGGCGGGGAAGAAAGGGGTTGAAGAGGAGTCATGTGGCTCCCCGTGAGAGAGTAGAATTCGTTCTTAGTTCCCATCCCTGATCTAGAACAGTTCCGTCTAGAATCGTGATTATTGGCAAAAAGCAACCTTAGTGGCAGCGAGAGCATCCCACTGGTAGACGATTATGACGTCAAACCGCTTGCTTGCGGGTTCATAAAGAGTCGGTGGTGGACTTCGAACATAACATCACTATATCTTACAACGATATCTCAGCCAAGTACAAGAGGTACTAAACGGAGGTCTTCGACTCCATTATTCAAAGATGAATGGGAAGATTTCTTATCCATAGACGTGTATGGTGTTGCAAAATGTTTAGTGTGTTATAAGACTCTGAACGAGTTAAAACGGTTCAATCTTAAAATACATTATACGTTATATCATAGTAAGGTCTATGCTTAAATCAAAGGTTAACAACGTGCTCAAGAAACAGACCAACTCAAGGTAGCACAGACAACACAGAGCGTAAGAATAATACACTTTAACTTAATGTGAGATGCAATTTTATTAAAAAATTATTCATGTTGTTGTGAATAAATAAACAAAATAATTTATATAATTTATTTATTTATTTATTTATTTATTTAGGATGAGTTAAGGCCATGTATATGTAAGTTTATTTCTCAAACAGGAACGCTCTAATTATTAGAAATGTGTATATTTTAATCGCATTAAAAGTCTATTAATAGTTGAGAGAGTGAGTATGCAATAGATATGTGATTTGTTATCCGCCACTACGAAGCTCTTTTGCGCTGGAGAACTGGTGGTAGTATTTCGTGAGCAAGAGCCGCTTTCAGCTGTTCCACGGTGTGTTCAGTTGCCCGGTCATGATTTAAATGTTCCTTTTCTCTTTAATTCGTTCGTTCACTCATTAGTTCATTCGTCTCTACATTCGCTTATTCGCTCCTTCCTTCGTTCCTTAGTTCATTCATTTCTGTGTTCGTTCATTCGTTCCTTAGTTCGTTCATTCGTTCGTTTGTTCGTTCGTTCGTTCGTTTGTTCTTAGTTCCTTCATTCCTTAGTTCGTTCGTTCCTTAGTTCGTTCGTTCATTCGTTCCTTAGTTCATTCGTTCATTCGTTCCTTTCGTTCATTCGTTCCTTAGTTCGTTCGTTCATTCGTTCCTTAGATCGTTCATTCGTTCCTTAGTTCGTTCGTTCCTTAGTTCGTTCGTTCATTCATTCCCTAGTTCGTTCGTTCATTCGTTCCTTAGTTGGTTCATTCGTTCCTTAGTTGGTTCATTCGTTCCTTCGTTCGTTCGTTTTTGTTCCTTAGTTTGTTCGTTCGTTCCTAAGTTCGTTAATTCCTTCCTCAGTTTGTTCGTTCATTCGTTCCTTTATTCATTCATTCCTTATTTCGTTCGTTCATTCGTTCCTTAGTTCATTCGTTCATTAGTTTGTTCGTTCGTTCCTTCATTCATTCGTTCGTTCCTCATTTCGTTCGTTCATTCGTTCCTTAGTTCATTCGTTCATTCCTTAGTTCATTCGTTCATTCGTTCCTTATTTTGTTCGTTCGTTCATTCGACCCTTAGTTCGTGCATTCGTTCCTTAGATCGTACATTCGTTCCTTTGTCCGTTCGTTCCTTAGTTCGTTCCTTCGTTCGTTCATTCTTTCCTTAGTTCGTTAGTTCATTCGTTCCTTAGTTCGTTCATTCGTTCCTTAGTTCGTTCATTCGTTCCTTAGTTCGTTCATTCGTTCCTTAGTTCGTTCATTCGTTCCTTAGTTCGTTCATTCGTTCCTTAATTCGTTCATTCGTTCCTTAGTTCGTTCATTCTTTCCTTAGTTCGTTCATTCGTTCCTTAGTTCATTCATTCCTTCCTTCGTTCGTTCATTCGTTCCTTCGTTCGTTCATTCGTTCTTTAGTTCGTACATTCATTCGTTCCTTCTTCGTTCGTTTCTTCGTTCAGTTAGTCATTCATTCATCCATTTATTCAGTCATTCATCCATCCATCAATCTACTCACTCACTCACTCACTCACTCACTCTCTCACCCGATGGCTGTGGCATAAGTTAAGTCACACCAAAGGTAGGCTAACCTTCCCTTGCCATTCCTTTTCTCATCTCATCTTTATTCTTTCTGTTCACCTTTTTTTTTCTCGCTGCTCATCTCTTCTTCCCTTTGCTCTCCTTTCCTTTCCTCTCCGTCTTCCCTTCCTGCTACTCATCAATTTTTCTCCTCCCTTCCCCTTTGTGTCATCTTATAAAGTTCTTCTGTATATAAATGTAAAATTGATTAAGTTGACGAGGATTTCTCCCCAACGCAAAGCGACCCGCAACGACATCTTGTGAACGCGGGCTTAATACAGCGTTAAATGTGTGAAGATGCTATTGCACGGCCTCATGGCAGGGAAAAAATCCTCGTGTCGTGTGTACATTGCCCGGTAATACGGACATTGTGTATGCCGAGAGAAACTGGGGAAATTCCCGAAATTTTCTTTTATCTGCTACTTTCACTGCCTCCATAATTCCAAATCTCTGTGCTCCCGTGTTGTGCACGCAGCAGCAACTCTTCCATACAAGAATACTCGTACGTGTCGCTGATTCTCTACAAGCGTAAATCCACCCGCTGCAATGAAAATGGATTGTACTAAAGCGTGTAGGCTTCATATATGAAATGTATTACAACCGTTCATATAAATCGTTTTATTTTATGTCAAGTATGAGTTTACTTATGAAACTCGCATCAAGCGACAGAAGTTCACATAATATGTAATAGAACGTCACATTAAGATAGGCGCTCACTTACCGGAAAAAATTCGTTCGCCATGTTCGAATTTGTATTATAGTTATGCTCATTTGTCCTCGTTTCCGAATTGAATCGGAGGTTTTTAAAAGGGCATGAGTCTGCAAGATCAAAATTTTGGTAAACTGAAAAAAAAACTGTCATTCGAACGAAATTTTAGTTTTAGTGTAAGGACAATTTTTTGGTTATTGACTATTATAAATCTGCTTTTATGCTAAAGTAATAGCTTTTTTAACTCGTAGAGTAAGTCAGTAAAAAAGTTTGAAATGAGTGGACTGATGTCTTTTTCAAAACTTTCAAAATGAAAACATAAACCCTGTGTTTATTTTTTCATAAACACTAAATGAACAGAACGTGTAGCATTTTAAAGTGTTCGAAATGAAATTACTTCAAAATATAATATAACAAATGAAAAGTTACTTCATTTTACTTTGTTTTTCTTCTTCTTCTTCTTCTGCTTCTTCTTCTTCTTCCCTCCAAGTATTAGGCCAAATGGCCTGTTACGATCTCACAGTTGAATTTTCAATCCAGCGCTTCTTTGGACGACCGAGAGATCTCTTCCCGTTTGGACGATAGTGGAGCATGACTTTTGGGATTCTATCTCTATGCATGCAATGCAGATGATTTATCCAGTTGTTCTGATAATGTTTTACGTGATTAATTACAGGTTCTAGTTGTAATTCTTCCATTACATCTTCATTGCGTTTGTGATCCCATTTCGTATATCCCGCTGTATATCTCATAAATTTCATTTCATTAACCGTTATTCTGCTTTCGTCGTTCTTCCTCAATGTCCATGCCTCACTGACGTAACAAAGTACAGGTCTCGCCAAGGTCTTGTAAAGGCGAATTCGAGTATGCCTTTGTACTAGGGAAGGTTTCATAATGGTTTACTTTGTTTTTACCAAGCATATTGGACCGACAAGTCAATACTAACAAATAAATGATGATAACAGAAAATTCATTTGACTGTTTATTTATTATGAATCAATCAATAAGTAATGAATTATGTAAAAACAAGTAGTGGCTACAAATACTTTCGCCTTATCCGGTATCAGCACTTAGCATAAGTAATTAAATTTACATGAACGTAAAAATAGCAAGTGCACCAAATAGGCATCTAAAGTATAATAAAAACATAATTATTAAAAGAGCATAAACAACACTGAATTAATAAATGTGTACAAAAAATTATGAAACATATAAAATCGTGTACTTGTAACGTGATATATCAGGTGAGACAAGTTACATTTAATTAGAAATACAAAACAATTAAATATTAGAATACGAGTCGCTGTTCATGTGAAGCATAATGAACGTACATGACTTAATAGGTACCAATAAATTAAATTTTAGTTCGTGAGGTAGGATGTTGCCGGAGAAAAGCTTAATGATAGCCTAAATACTTAATTACTGGCTTTTAAAGACCCCGGGAGGTTCATTGCCGCCCTCACGTAAGCCCGCCATAGGTCCCTATCCTGAGAAAGATTAATCCAGACTCTACCATCATATCCTACCTCCCTCAAATCCATTTTAATATTATCTTCCCATCTACGTCTCGGCCTCCCCAAAGGTCTTTTTCCATCCGGCCTCCCAACTAACACTCTCTATGCATTTCAGGATTCGTCCATACGTGCAACATTTCCTGCCCATCTCAAACGTCTTGATTTTATGTTCCTAATTATGTCAGGTGAAGAATACAATGCGTGCAGGTCTGCGTTGTGTAACTTTCTCCATTCTCCTGTATAATCATCCCTCTTAGCCCCAAATATTTTCCTAAGAGCCTTATTCTCAAACACTCTTAATCTCTGTTCCTCTCTCAAACTGAGAGTCCAAGTTTCACAACCATACAGAACAACCGGTAATATAACTGTTTTATAAATTCTAAATTTCAGATTTTTTGACAGAAGACTAGATGACAAAAGCTTCTCAACCGAATAATAACAGGCATTTCCCATATTTATTCTACGTTTAAATTCCTCCCGAGTGTCATTTATATTTGTTACTGTTGCTCCAAGATATTTGAAATTTTCCACCTCTTCGAAGGATAAATCTCCAATTTTTATAGTTCCATTTCATACAATATTCTCGTCACGAGACATAATCATATACTTTGTCTTTTCGGGATTTACTTCTAAACCTATCTCTTTACTTGCTTCCAGTAAAATTCCCTTGTTTTCCCTAATCTTTTGTGGATTTTCTCCTAACATATTCACGTCATCCACATAGACAAGAAGCTGATGTAACCCGTTCAATTCCAAACCTTCTGTGTTATCCTGAACTTTCCTAAAGGCATATTCTAGATCGAAGTTAAAAGTAAAGGTGATAGTGCATCTCCCTGATTTAGCCCGCAGTGAATTGGAAAAGCATCAGATAGAAAATGGCCTATACGGACTCTGCTGTAGGTTTTACTAAGACACATTTTAATTAATCGAACTAGTTTCTTGGGAATACCAAATTCAATAAGAGTATCATATAAAACTTCTCTCTTAACCGAGTCATATGCCTTTTTGAAATCTATGAATAACTGATGTACTGTACCCTTATACTCCCATTTTTTCTCCAATATCTGTCGAATACAAAAAATTTGAGCAATAGTCGATGTATTATATAATAGATAATAATATCTTAAATATGTAACATAAAATTGCATTTTGTGTAGATAGGCTATAAAGTTACAGAACAAAGTACTATGACATATGGGGACTATGTTTGAAGTATGTAATGTCAAAAGTAACCTCAATACTAGGGAATTCGAAAAGAAATGGTAATATAGTTACACTAAATTTATTTAGGTTACTTTCGACATTACATACTCCAAATCAGTGGCGTAGCATGAAATTTTGAGCAGGGAAAGCTAACTCAAGTTGTCTTTCATGCAATATGAGAAAACGTATTACAAAAATACAGTCTTAAAATAAATAGTAGTCAATTTCAAGTCAGCAGTCGAAGATTGGTTGGAACATCGTAAGTAACACCAATAAGGCATGACCTCAAATGATACGTAGTAAAATATGATTTCACGGTTTACACATATCTCTTAACAAATAGACACGTAAACGTATAACATTAGCTCACTCCGTCATACTTAGAGAAATCACAATATTAGTATCATTACATAAGTATGCGTCTGTCTTTTGGTTGTGTCCTTCATTGACAGCAAGGGAGTCGGTCATTTGTTTTTTAAATCACACTTTTGTTCGTAAGTCAGTCTTGATAATACAATTGTCCTAAAAAAATTCAAGTAAATTAGTGTCAGGAACTGTTATTTCCCTCATTATTTATTATATCAGCCACAATGCACACTAACACTTCAACTGAACACAACTGACGAAAAGGGATAACTCGGAAACTACTTATTTTAAATGTTAAAGCTAGCTTCTTGCGAGCTTTGCGACTAGGGTAGTTTAGTTAGAAAGGGATGGAAAATCTGCGGGGTGCATTACACAGAAGAAACCAGTTTGCTTGGAAGCTGGTGTGTGCAGGCTTCTTGTTTACTGCTGCATCACAAATCATCCTGAGCTGCCGCATCACAATATTTAACGCGTAAATAAAAATTCTATTAAAATTAATAAATAATTTTCTCCATAAACTGCCGGTTTATTATGAAATTATTATTAACTGGGGAAGCTAAGCTTTTTAGCTTATATTGACGCTACGCCACTGCTCCAAATATAGTCTCCTGCCATGCCAGCAATACGTTGCCAAATTCTTTTAAGACGGTGGACTCCATCTGCAGCAGCATTTCTGGATATCTCTCTCACTGATCAATCTAAAGCTCTTCTGATGTCAACTCTTGATTGAAAGCGAATGCCTCGCTTCTCCAACTTTTAATAGTTCAAGATGGTAGGACGTCTCTCCCACAGGCTTCTTGTAATGCCCTAAGCACAGAGCGCATGTTTTTCTTTTGCAACTTGGATGTTTATGAAGCACCTTTGTTCAAACCTATAGGACTAGTCAGAAATAGCTACTTTATTTACAAAATATAACTACTTCGAAACTTGCTATATTGCAGATTTATGAAACAAACACTGCTTTATTACGTAGTAAAATATTTCAATTGTCGCCGCTAGGAGCACTGATGTACAGCATGGGTACCATTACTTATCGAATGCCCTAGTAAATTTAGTGTGATACAGTAACTATATTGTCGTTACTTTTCAAATGTAATTGTAATTATAATTTATGATTTGAGTTTTAAAATCTGTACTAATTAATGTATATGCCCTATATTTATTTTATTCTCACTGTCATTTCTACTTCTTGGGATTCTGTGAACAGGGATTGCTCTTGAGGAACTCTAGACATCATCTTGTAAGATCCAAAATTGCAGCTGCATTAAGAAATAAGGGCTGGATAGTAGAAGAAGAAATCTCCTGTCTAGCTGAAAATAGGTCAACGAGACGAGTAGATATTTTAGCGTACAATGCTGACACTAAACAGGGCATCATTGTGGACCCCAGAATACGTTTGAAGTAGGATGTCATCAGTCAGGCGAGGTCCACCTTGAGAAGAAATCGATCTATGAGCCTACAGTCAACTATTTCAAGCTGAGATATGCCTTAATTCACGTTGAGGTATTCGGCTTGCTCATAGGTGCTCGAGGGACTATACCAGCTTTTTAGAAGAATTTCTACGGCAGTTTGCTTTGCCAACATCTCTGAGGGATGACATTGTGATAATTGTGTTAAAAAAAATCCTGCCAAATCCTAATTAGTCACATGGTGTCACATTAATAGCAATTGTAATTTTTCATGCTAATTTATTTTTCTTTTTTAAATTTAATATCTGTGTTTACAATGTATAATAATTTTTTTTTAGGATATACTGAGTCCGTAAGGGCTACCCTCAATGAGGGGCAGTTTAATATTAATATTAATTAATTAATGTTATATTATATCTCGTCATTTTGCAGCTCTGTTTTCTGATCTCACATGTTATATTATTTTGTCTTTACTACGTAGCATCTATTTTATTGCACTTTAAAAGCTGTAGATAAAAAAATATTCAATTCTACTTCAAAAAAAGAAACTGTAAATGCTTACAACTTTTCGAGAGTACTCTGTAAAGTATTTCCGATAATTTATGTTTCATGTATGGGAGAGGATTTTTTCCCCGAATTATTGCATTACCATTGTCGATACGTTGACATACACTGGCCTAAAAAGTGATCGCTCAGAATTCGAAAACATGAAATTCAAACAAGATGTTAAATCATTCGCTTATGTGTGTACAGCCGTAGATTTTATTTAAAATTGTAAATGTTATCGTTGTAATTTACGTCTTTTATTCATGCTCTACTTGGCATTCGTGTCAAACATTGATTATTTCAGGAATTATCTCGAACATTATTCATACTTACTAGAGTTATAAATTGCAGTCGCTGATAACACATGTCTTTCTACTAACTGCCAGCAAATTTACAAAACAAAGAACAACCTGATTGTTGCAGATTTGTTTTGTTTTATTTTTTATACTGCATGAAGTTTAAAATCCTAGGACAGGTTACGTGATTAATGACTGATGCATTTTTATCATAGGGGTGGAAAGAGTATTATTAAATTACATTAAAATTCATGTGTAATTCTATGTAGCATTAAGTCTTTCGCCCTTAGGTATTCAAAATTGAAATTTTAACCGTTCCAGTAGTCCATACAGGTATCTTAATTGCTTTTGAAGGATTCTGTCAGATTCATAAATCTATATGAATAGCGCATGGCAATGTATCGAATTTCAAGCCGGTTTAAACATAACGAAATGTAAAATAGTGTCAGTGATGAATTGAGTGTTTTTCGGAGGTTATTTAAGATTAATTCTACAAGTGAATTGTTATTGTTGTTGCTGCTGCTGCTGCTGTTGTTTAATAATAATAATAATAATAATAATAATAATAATAATAATAATAATAATCATACCTAAATTAAATTAAATTATTAAACTCGATCACAATTATAACTTCAATTTGACTGCTCCCGTAAGAAATCTTTTAGCCTTTTCTTGAAAGTGGTTATTGTCTGGCAGCCCCGAATCTTCTGAGGTAGAGAATTCCATTCACGGGGGACTGAGACAGTAAAAGAGGATAAATAGTGGGATGTTCTATGGGCAGGAATTGCTAGGATATGGCTCTCCTGTGACCTGGTGTTTAGATTGTGATTGGACCCTAAGTAGTTAAACCGGGAACGAAGATAATTTGGAGTAGAAGTGTGGAGAACTCGAAACAGAAGAGATAGCGAATGAAGTGTTCTATGGTTACTAAGTTGCAGCCAGGATAAAGATTTGAACGAGGGTGTAATATGGTCAAATTTGTGAGCATTGCTGATGAATCTGACAAACATATTGTCATCTATCCGAAGACAGATCTGAACCTCACAAGTGATACCAAGAAGGCACCACTTATGAGGCAACTAGGCCAGGAGATATTGGGGTAGGGTGGCCATTTTCTTTCCCCTCCATTGCATACATCGCCGAGTAGCTACATATTACACTAGTCAGACTTCAGATGCATACAAACAATACAAGTGATTCTTAAAAAGGGCAAATGAACTTATGTAGAAGTTCTCAATTGAAGTTGGAGTAATTCATTCATTCATTCATTCATTCATTCATTCATTCATTCATTCATTCATTCATTCATTCATTCATTCATTCATTCAGTGTTTTGCCCAAGGGCAGATTTTTCACTGCAACCCAGCTTTGTCCAATCTTTCCTATTTTCTGCCTTCCTCTTAGCCTTCTCATATGATCCATTGTAATATCTTAATGTCTTCTGACCCGATGGTGAAGAAAATTATGATTATGATTACGTACAATAGTGGATGATGCTGAGTTAGAGAATGATGGGGGTAGAGAAGAATAAGTAAAAGTACTCGTTAATGCCATTTTTTATATTCTAGACTGTAACAACATTGGAAATATAAATCTTACAAGCTTCCTCATTAATACAATGCTGACACCTGTTAGTTTAATTACACAGGCAAACAAATCTTAAGTGATCGACATAACATTTCTCCTGTGCATGATATTGCGACGATACACAGTCTAGTATAGCCGTGGCGAAAATGTGACTCACGAGCACATTGTGGCTCGCAATGATAACTATGCGCTTCCTAATTCCCACAGCCCCCACCCTCTCACTCACTGGAGTCAAACTCCGTTCCATTTGTATTTGTCTCTGACCTGCGAGTGGCGTATCGTCGCAATGTCTCTCTCAAAACCATGAACCTTACAAAAACGACAGTTTCAAGTAGGATGGAAGGACGCATTTTTTGCTGCCAATATGAGGAAAATATTACGTGTATGATTTGTTCACAAGTATTACGAGGAAAAGGGTTGTATAACATAAAACGGCATTATACTAAATGTTACTGATGGAACATTAAAAGGTTAAGTATTATTATCATCATCATCATCATCATCATCATCATCATCATCATCATCATCATCATCTCTGTGCGTCGACCCCTTTTTCAGCAGATGTACGAATAATGCGGTTAGATCTTTCATTTCAAGTCACAGATTTACAATGTGATGTTAAAAGAAAGCTAGATGTAAGGACTTGACAAATGTTGAACTTTTCAAATCTTTGCCAAAAAATAAATATCTGAAGCTTCGTTCTTTCGCTTGCTCTTTTGAAGCCATGTTCGCTACAACTTACGTTTGTGAAAAATTATTTTCAACATTGAAAATAGTAAAAACCAAATTTAGATCACGACTGACAAACAAATATCTTCGTGATCAACTACGACTGGCAGTAAGTGACATAATTCCTGATTTTGAAACTCTGTCGCAGAGACATTCTGAAGACAGTTAATTTTAGGTTGTGATAATGTGTCCCATGTTTTATTATTCATTTCTTTCTTTGTTACACGTATTAAACATTAGTTTGTAGCCTTGTACTGTATAAAATTATATTTAAGTGCTTGACGTAAGGAAAATGAAAATCCGTTAATAAGTCAGACAGTTGCTTCACTTCCCCTTCGGGTGTCCGCCTCCCTCCATAGGTGCTATGCACATTGCAGGTTACACAGTGGCCTCGACGCACGATCGCATTTTCGCCATGGCTGGTCTAGTATATACAGTCACGAAGCTTGAGTTGTGAGGTTGCTAGGAACAATAGACTGTGCCGGTAGTATTTCGCATTGTTTGTAATGAGGCGATATTAGCGATCCTAGTGGTTAGCAACTATCTATGGATGCATATTTACTACGTATTGAGCTTCATTGACTGTATATACTAAGACTGTGACGATACTAAGCACCATATGTCGACATAAACCGTTAATATCGATAAAATGTTAGAAAATAAGACAAGGCAAATTGATCATTTTACTGTATTATGTCTTTAGGATGTCCCGCGCCGTGGCGTCGCGGTCTAAGGCATCCTGCCTAGGACTCGCGTTACGGATTGCGCGCAGGTTCGATTCCTCATGGGGGAAGAAATTTTCTCATGAAATTTCGGCCAGTGTATGGGACCGGTGCCCACCCAGCATCCTGATGCATTTGGGGAGCTACGATAGGTAGCGAAATCCGGTTGTGAAAACCAGCTACAACGGCTGGGGGGATCATCGTGCTAACCACACGATACCTCCATTCTGGTTGGATGATCGTCCACCTCTGCTTCGGCATGTGGGCGTGAGGCCAGCAGCCGGCTTCACGGGCTATAGCGCCACGGATTATTATTATGTCTTATAATACACGAGACACAAATCCGTAATAGCTTTCCAGAAACTAAAAATGTTTAAGCCCCATTCACCATGCACCAAAGAATTATGAAAATAAAAAAAATAAATACATATTTGAGGCCTACTTTATACGATAATGTTTAGATCTCCTGTGGCTCGGTGAAAAATATAATCAGATACCTAGTTTTTTTTACTGCTTATAGAGACTATAAGACAACTTTTGTACACTCTTAATTTTTGAATTTCGGATTTTTTTTTTCGATACGTCCTCTGTTTTTATTTTATCTTTTAAAGAAATTTTTATAAGACTTAGGTCATATTTATATAAATGAATGTCTGCCTAGAATAACGTTTTAAGTCCGTTTTTTGGCCAAACTGAGTTTTCGGCTGAAAAATGTTGTATCGCACATCTTGCATCATGTGCTGTCATCATCTTGCTGATATTCACACTACTTCGAGAGCTGTAGTATTTTGATTGTGTTGCTGAGCTCAATAACTTTGTAACGCAAATAAAATGGCGGATAATCATACTTGTAGCGTGACACATGGTCTCATAAAAAACGTAAATAGAAAGAGGAAAGTTAAGATTAATATCATGCAATGGAAGGATAATGTACGTAAGACACTAAAGGATCAGGGGAAAGAATATACTTCGAGGAAAGGTGACATTAAACCAGCTGTGCAACGACCTGAACTGGTGAGTAGAATAATGTTGTAAGTCATTGTAGGCCTATAGAGTGCTAAAGGAGAATAGTTAAAGGTAATAAGGTCATGGATACTCTGAATACTGCCATGGCCTAATAACAGAATAAAGAAAAAAAAAGATTCTTGTCTGTGTAATATTGATATTGTATGCCTAAACATATGATCTAAGTTGTGAAATTTGTTTCAGGTTCTTATGATATAAAGTTCTATTATGATATTAAATTTTATTATTATTATTATTATTATTATTATTATTATTATTATTATTATTATTATTATTTAATGTACACAAATGTAACAACCATAGAGAATCTACCAGGAAACATGGACAGTATTTAAGTTTCTTTGCATTACAACGTTCTTCTGCATTGACATACAACGTTTTTCTACTGTAAATGTTCAAGAAGTTGTGTTATTTGGAAGATGAAGAGAATGCATATATATAAATGGTGTGTATACTTACTGAAGTATTAATATAGATCTGACACTGTCATATTTTGTAATATTTAACAATGTTAGTATGGAATAAACATATTTTTAATTTCCTGACAAACTGTAAAAACTGACTTACAACGTTATTCCAGGCAGCCATTCAAATATTGAGGCATTTTATTGGATTTTCATCTTATTTTAGGTCATCAACATCCGCCCTAGTAATAATAATATAGTATCATGTCTCAGTTCTTCTAAGGCTGCATAAATTAAATACCATCTTCCAGGTCGTCTTGTAAAAAATATCACTTGTGAAATGCATATAGGATTTTTAATATTGCTTCTTTCGTTACAAGGAAAAGACAAGGATAAAAATATTACCTTCTCATTCATCAGGTCCGTTTTCATCTACATTCATCGACTTTCCTTGCCTTCTGTAAGGGAGGATATTGTACGAAAGGGGAAAGAAAACGATGAATCGGAAAAGTAAATATTGATTTTAATCAAAGATATCACTATCGACTGGGACAATAGAAGACTCTAAGATATTGCACGTGGTATACGAGCGAAAACCTCAGAATTTTATTAGATCTGGCATAGCATGGATATAAAGCTTGAGAGCGAGCACAGCGCCGAGACTAAGGTTGGGAAGCAAGGCAGACGGAGATAAAATAATAAAGAGTATAGGGAGAGCTGAATCATTCATTCGACTGAAAAGAATGGAAGAGGGGACATAAATAGCGAGCCAAACCCGATGACATATCAGTATTTGTATATCTCTGAGCGGACGTGCTCTCTTTAAGGCCCGACGGAAAATGCCTTCATAGACACGACGTTTCCCGAGGTCTGGTGGGGAAAATTTTAAAGGGTTTTGTGAAACATCGAGCAAATGGCCAGAACATCGGTTGCCTGTTCTGGTATTGCGAAATTTATTTTTGCAAAGGTATTGGAATTTATTTTGATTTTCCGGTGACAGAACACAACTTAAAAACTACAGCATATTTATATTTCACCATCGTTAAGATTTTCAGAAATTTATAAATTGTAAAGTTGTTGAAGAAATTTGTATTGAGTCAAACATAGATCCAAAATATTCTTAAAAAAATGAAACCGGATAAATTGATTACTCGTATGTTTTAGAAGAATATACACAACAAAATTAGACATATGATGTTTTATGAAAAGTTATTACTGAAAATACCATCGTTATCATATAAACAAATTAAAATCACAGAAATTATATAAATTGTAAAGTTGTTGAAGAAATTTATATTGTTTTTGCGTCAAAATGGAATTAGATCTAAAATATTCTTAGAAAAAGTGATTAATACGAGGAAATTAAACGCAGAATAAATATGGGAAATGCCTGTTATTATTCGGTTGAGAAGCTTTTGTCAGCTAGTCTGCTGTCAAAAAATCTGAAAATTAGAATTTATAAAACAGTTATATTACCGGTTGTTCTGTATGGCTGTGAAACTTGGACTCTCATTCTGAGAGAGGAACAGAGATTAAGTGTGTTTGAGAATAAGGTTCTTAGGAAAATATTTGGGGCTAAGAGGGATGAGGTTACAGGAGAATGGAGAAAGTTACACAACGCAGAGCTGCGCGCATTGTATTCTTCAATTGGTAACATTAAATCCAGACGTTTGAGATGGGCAGGGCATGTAGCACGTATGGGCGAATCCAGAAATACATATAGAGTGTTAGTTGGGAGGTCGGAGGGAAAAAGATCTTTGGGGAGGCCAAGACGTAGATGAGAAGATAATATTAATGTGGATTTGAGGGAGATGGGATATGATGGTAGAGACTGGATTAATCTTGCTCAGGATAGAGACCAATGGCGGGTTTATGTGAGGGCGGCAATGAACCTCCGGGTTCCTTAAAAGCCAGTAAGTATTTAATTAAATTTTTCTTGAATAGAAACCCTAGTTAGGTAGGCTATCATTGAAAAATTTATTGAAAATACAACAGACAGTTTAGGCTGCAACAAAATTACATTTGATAAAGAATATAAATGATAATTAATTATGCAAATCGATGACTTCAGTGCAGTGGAGGATATCATCTCCAGGGTGCTGTCAGGAAATTTTAATTTCCGGAAGACTTCTAAGGACTCTCGTGGGATTATGTCTCTAACACCATCATAATTCCTATAACGTCACATGTCTTAATCTTATATTTGGTCCCCAAATCACTGCAGTATGCCAGATAAATTGCCAGCTTTTCTTTGCAGACTTCTCTAGGTTGTTCCTCGCTGTTCTCAAAACGGACTGTGGGATCTAGAATGAGTCCACAATTTTTTTTTCGGTCTATAATAATGATATCTGCTCTTCGAGTTGTTCCGTCAGCGGAAAGGCCCCCAATTTCCTCATGCACCTCATGCTTATCAGCCCTGCAAAATTCATTGGCAGTCATTGAGCGTTTTTTATTATGGCGGTCAATTCTCAGTAATTCTCCCTTCCGGCAAAAACCCAGTACATGAGCTAAGGTTTCTTGCTCATCGCATCTTCTGCATTGGATAGTACCAAGGCTTCTGCTCATTCTGATCGCTTGAGTCCATCGGCAATATTATTAAAATGAGGATAGATCATGCTGTTGCTGATGATGATTATGATGGAATGATACTACAGGTTCAAAGTTATTTAATACTCTGTTATGTTATGTGGAATGCCCCCTGAGCACAAGTATGTAACTTACTCTTTCTGGGGGTGCTAGAATGTTTTATATAAAAAAGCAATAAAGAATTATATTGTTATATTGTTAAAGTGCAGGTTTGGAAAGAATATGTTACATTTTCTTTATTGTGATGCAGTTGAATATGAGATGGTGATTTTTTTTATTTTAGTAGGTTATTTTACGATGCTTTATGAACATCTCAGGTTATTTAGCGTCTGAATGAGATGAAGGTGATAATGCCGGTGAAATGAGTCCGGGATCCAACACCGAAAGATACCCAGCATTTGATCATATTGGGTTGAGAAAAAAACCCGGAAAAAACCTCAACCAAGTAACTTGCCCTGACCGGGAATCGAACCCGGGCCACCTGGTTTCGCGGCCAGACGCGCTAACCGTTACTTCACAGGTGTGGACATGAAGGTGATAACTGACTAGATTTAAAGGGATATATCGCCGTCTTACAAGCAAAACACATTAAGTCAAAAATATTACCGCTGAGAAAAGACATTTTGAAAAATCTAAACAAAACTGAATCTTTCAGAGGGTCTTCTGATGACCGTGCTATTAAAAGAAGAATTACAGAATTCCAATCACGCATATCCAATCTATTTACAGATATCATAGTGAGAATGATGCTCCAAAAACTCAAATGAACTGAACTCAATTGAACTGAACTGAACTGAAGAAATAATTACAATGAAACATGAATTAATATTCTGGGGCAACTTACCTGAAGCAGAACTTAATTTTGTTTCACAAAAGAAAGCCCTAAAATAGAATGACAGATATAAGTGAAATAAGTCTGCAAAAATATTTTCCAGAATAAACAAATATTGACCTTATTTTGTTGAGTACATTTTTTTCATAATGATTTACATTAAAAACTAAATGAATTTAATACTAATCAAAACATTTATAAGTTTAATACGAAACACAAATCAGATTTCATACGCCTTTTTTAATATATTTCTTTTAACTTAACTGCATTTTTTTAATTATTGAATCTATTTATATCAACATTTTTATAGTGTTTTCTGCAGCCTATGTTTTGTGAAATAAACCTTTAAAACAATATATATATGCGGATATGTGAATATCACACACAAAAGATGAGGAAAAAAATATATACTTTATTTATCTAACGATAACGGCTCCCTGAATTAACAGGATGCCACAAAGACAGAGCATATTGTGCAATAGGCAGTTGAAAGTATAAATAACATACATATGTTTAAGTTAAGGTTAATGGAGTCTTATAACAATGACAATAAACGACTGAATAAATAAGTAGCTACTAATTAATTATTTGAAGGTCACTATTGACCGTAGAGATTGTTTCGGAGCAGAAATATTGATCCTCTCAGAGCTGCGAGAACGATGTCATCAAATGCCTCCCTCTGTAGGCCGAAACGTTGCTAGATCTGAAAGAAGAAACCGGGAATAGTTCCACGCACTCCAAAAAAGGCCATTAGCATTTTCAATTTGTTGTAACCGTATTTGTTTTTGTTTATGGAACGGTACGTACATAGATGTGTTCTTTTTTTGAAACTATTTACATCTTCAAGTTGGAACTCTTTTATTTTTCAAATTTAACGGTGGGACAGAACTGCACGCATTGCATTCTCTGATAATTACGAGAACATTAAATCCACGACGTTTGAGATTTGTAGCCATTGTTGTTATTTGGTGGGATGGCAATCATGTGTATTCTTCTTGTACTGCCATTGTCTGCCAGTCCGTGTACTTCTTCAAACACTTGAAAAATAATTGATCTAAAATGTTCGGCGATCATCGAACGAATTCATATGGTATCGTGAGTTACGGAGATTTCACCGAGGACAAGAGCCCAGGGGAGTGCAAGTGTTTCGTAGATCTCTAGATAAAAAAAATTGCAAAAATTGTTAATCATAGTTTATTTATTTATTTCAATGGTTTTTTTTTTCACTAAGGGTGAAAATATATTTAACTAAATTTTGCTTTAGAATTTACAATATACATTTCTGATACTTAAAAGAAGTACAAGTTATATGACTGAAGATTGTAGTAAATAATGTTCACTTGACATTTGAGGTACATCTAGCAAAGTCGGAAAACAGGTTATCATTTAGTGCCGTTCTTTTGCACTTGGATAAGAAACTAATTAGTTGTCTTTTATAACACTGAATTCAGAATGATTTATTGTATAACTATGGAAATTTTTGTTGAACTCTGAACATTAAAAGCCTAGAAATATTGAACTAAATTTTTGTACTGAAATTATTTAATCGTACAGGCATCACTACACATTTCCCCAAGAACTTCCAAAGACAAAGAGAAAAGGTATAGAAGAGAAGTAACATTTTTAATACTCATACCTTCTACTAAACTGCTGAATTTTCTATGCTTGGTTTGCAATCCAAATGACCAGGGTAAGAGACAATTTTATTTGTATGAGGACAAGAACCTCATGAATATGTTGATTTCTTTATATTCAGTTAGCCTATATGTTTAGATTTATATGAACGGACTATCTGCTAGTCTTGAAATAAACATGTTAATTATTTAACCAATCGATCAGCAATTCTTTTTCACGCCATCCCAAATTTGGCACGGCGTTACATTGTTAAACCTTGCAGTGTAACATAAACATTTAACATTCAACTGTTAAATTAATTAGATCGTAGGTGAAGAGGAGAGGAGAGGCATCGAGCTGTATGGCATTTGTTTAACCAGACACTGGAATGGCTTCAATCTGAGTTATAACGACAGGTCGAAGTATTGCGATCCATAAAGCTTGGAAAGGCAATTCGCAGCAAATGGTAATATTTTGCAGCAGCCCCGGGTGCTAATGCACCTGGTGGGCCATGCCACTTTGACGTGAATAAACAGCTAGCCTCATAATTTCCTGCTGTTTACCGACACTACGTCAGGGAATTCCAATTCGAGCAGGAGTAATGACATAGCACATCCGTCTGTTTACTTTTCCTACTCTGTAATCTGTGATGGCAGGAGTTACGCGATAGTGTAAATCCGAAAATTCTCATTGTTCTACAATTGAACTGAATTCAGAATTGCCCATATACCTGGCATAGTGTCGAATACTGTGAATATTTTAAAAGTATGTGCTCAAAATTTTTCCCCAAATAGGCTACCTTCATTGAAGCTGCAAGAACTGTTTAAACAGTGTAATATTCCTATACGTCTTTTTACTGTATTATTCGTATTGTATCATTCTCGACCGAAAGCTATAGTTTCGATGCAGAAACATTCCGCAGAGCTGTTAAATTGTCCTTCCGCATAAATTCACTGCTTTTCTATAACTATAATTCAATTACAAATAAAGGCTAATGAAACCGCCTTTGAACAGCGCAATTACTTTATTCTCAACTCTTGGGAAGAAATATACCGCCATTGAGGAGACCTCTGTTGGATAAGAATGGAAACAACTAGGTTCATAATTTCTCTGCTAAAGCTATTATTTAATGATCCTGTTGGCACACTAATATAAGGAGTTAACATTTAAATTGAGTATCTGTTAAACTAATCTAGCTGTAGAAAAGTCAATAGTTCGATGCATAGAGATTTTTATTACAATAGTACAAATTACTTTAGTGTGTTACTTACTTACTGGCTTTTAAGGAACCCGGAGGTTCATTGCCGCCCTCACATAAGCCCGCCATTGGTCCCTATCCTGAGCAAGATTCATCCAGTCTCTATCATCATATCCCACCTCCCTCAAATCCATTTTAATATTATCCTCCCATCTACGTCTCGGCCTCCCAAAAGGTATTTTTTCCTCCGGCCTCCCAACTAACACCTGGATTTGCCTATACGTGCTACATGCCCTGCCCATCTCAAGCGTCTGGATTTAATGTTCCTACTTATGTCAGGTGAAGAATAAGTTACAATGCGTGCAGTTCTGTGTTGTGTAACTTTCTCCATTTTCCTGTAACTTCATCCTCTTAGCTCTAAATATTTTCCTAAGCACCTTATTCTCAAACACTCTTAACCTATATTCCTCTTTCAAAGTGAGAGTCCAAGTTTCACAACCATAAAGAACAACCGGTATTATAATTATTTTATAAATTCTGACTTTCAGATTTTTTGACAGCAGACTGGATGATAAAAGCTTCTCAACCGAATAATAACCGGCACTTCCCATATTTATTCTGTGTTTAATTTCCTCCCGGGTATCATTTATATTTGATACTGTTGCTCCCAGGTATTTGAATTTTTCCACCTCTTCAAAAGATAAATTTTTAATTTTTATATTTCCATTTCGTACAATATTCTCGTTACGAAACATAATCATATACTTTGTCTTTTCGGGATTTACTTCCAAACCCATCGCTTTACTTGCTTCAAGTAAAATTCCCGTGTTTTCCCTAATCGTTTTGTGGATTTTCTCCTAATATATTCACGTCATCCACATAGACAAGCAGCTGATGGAACCAGTTCATTATTTTATTATTATTATTATTATTATTATTATTATTATTATTATTATTATTATTATTATACCACCTAAGTGACTTCGGGATTATGAACCATGAGGACCGGTTTCAAATCCCGTTCGATCCACGTAAAAGAAAACAAATCGAAGAATTTCTTCACTCGCAATTTCTGTACATGTCCCTTAAAATGAAAATTTACAATTACTCGTTAAATAAATTCCCTATCGCCAACTGCTAAACAATCTTTCTGAAAGGAACAGATTGAAAAGAAATGTTGTCAGCGCGCTACTGTTATAAAAATGGTTACTGATAGTGAATACTGCAATTCTTCACTCAAAGAAAAGATTTTGTAGAATAAAAATGTACTCATATTTTCTCACATGCAACTTCCTTACGGATATGGAAAGCCGAATATTGTTTATATAAAACCGCGAGAATTGTTTGAAGAAGTTGATGTAGTCTAATAATATGCTATTGTACACAGGTACGATGTAATGAGAAAACATCCCAGAGGCAATGGAAAATACTGCAGGAACAAACGCGTTAAATTCAACTTTTCAAGAGCCAAGAAGGAATGGAAAAGAAGAGGAGGAGCATGATCTAGGAAGACAAGGATAGAAGAGTGTGACGATGAAAAGACAAGGACGAGGCTGAGGAAGTGTAGCAGCAGGGTAAGTAATGAATTATTTCATTTCATTTTCTTATGTTTATTGCAGCGGTGTTTGCAGTGGAAATTTGCAGTTTATTAGGTATTTCTGGTATTTTCTGAATTAATTCAACTACGGATTTATTATTTTTTGTATATCTCGGTATTGAAGACATAGAGACCTTTAAAATTTAACGAATATCAAAAACAAAACAAGGAGTACTGTAATTTAAAATCGCGTCACGGAGCAAAACTCAAGAATAATGCCACAATTCTTCTGCGATCTTCAATTTTCCATAGTTGTCCTATTATTTACAGGCGATACTATCATTAAGCAAGTTCTGTGACATACAGGGACATCATTTTATTTTTACTAACATTTTTAATATTAACCTGGCTATATCTTTGGATCAACACCGTTTGCTACCCCCTTTCCACGACTGGAGTTCGATGATACTGGCTAATATACAAACACTTTACTAGGTATAGGAGGGGAGAAAAGTAGTTTATCCATTTACGTAAACTAGGAAATATCGCGATTTTGAGTTTGATAATTGTCATTAGGTTCTTGTTTAATCAAAATACAGTACAGTATTAACAATGAGTGTTTTTACTCACGAACTGAGCTGTTTATTATGCAGTGTATATTATACTGTCTACAGCACATTAGCGTACAATATAGAGAAGTTAAGCTGAAAAATAATCATAATATGGATGTTTAAACACATTTTTTAAAATGGTGGCAGTTCATTTCGATACAGGCTTCAGTTCTAATGTGCATATTATCGCACTATAAATTATTATTATTGTACCTAATCCCAATTACTAGTTTCGTCATTCGTACTAGTAACTCATGTTGAAATAACTCTGTACCCACTCTATACAAGAGTACCTTACGTAATGTAAATTCAATCTTCACTTCTGCCCGATTCGAAAAGATAAAATTAATCAGACATCTATCTATTGTCCGTCCAAGTGGTTATGTCGTAGGGTCGTAGAAGGGGGGGGGGAATCACGTGACAGTTAATTACTTAACGAGGCCCTTTTATTTAAGTTATTTTAAACAGTTGTATAATATTACATAGACGTCCAATTCCTAACAGAAATTAATGTTCTCAGAAAAGAGCTAAGACAGCCCAGCCGCTAGCTGGCGAATTAAAGCTGGTGGGGGAAACTGGGATTCGACGTAGGCAAATGGACGACAGTATCTGTGCGAAAATGATGCAATATTGAAAGCTCTTTCGTCACTGGAAAACTCGAACATATTTTGGAACGTACTGTTTACTGTGACCGTAAGGCTACTATGTCTGTATATGCGGTCTTGGATCTGTGTGGAGGAGGGTTGAACTTCCTTAGTAGAAGGGGTGGGAGTGAAGTACATTAAAAAACTCAGGTACAATAAAAATTGAAGTAAAAATAAAATGATGTCCCTGTATTATAGACTTGGTATTCGCAGTGACTGGACGTACGAGAACTAATTAAAAGTCAGGGTCTCCAAATGTTGCTAACGTGTTTATTCCTTGTACTCACAAAAAATTCCCGCATTTTGAAATGTTGAGTGTGAATTAATTGAAGATCCACACAATAATTTTACGGCGAATATAAAGTTATGTGGGAACCGCAGTATTTCTTTCCAAACTGTTTTTGAGAATAGAATTTTACTTTTTTTTAAATCTGATCATCTGTTTTTTTTTTACTGGATCTTCGTCGTGCTGTCCACACCTCACGAATGAAAGTGTGAAAATATAACGAAATGAAAGATGTAGATCTATTAAAAGAAAGGAGGAGTAAAAATACAAAGAAGAATGAAGAATAGGAAGCAAGAAAGAAATTAATGAATGTACATGTGAAGAAAGCAAAGGAAAAAATGCGAAAAGAATGAAAGAATAAAGTAAAAGATTAAGGATGAAGATAATGAAATAATGAAGTAATAGCAATAATAATTAAAGCATGGAAGAATAAAATGAAAGGATAATAAGTGAAAAGGAAGGAGCAAGGAATAGAAATTTTAAATTTATGAATGGAAATAAAGTAGAGAAAAGGAAAAAAAAGAATAGAAAGTAAAGAATAGAATGAGAAAGGGAAGGAATAAATATGAGGTGAAGATAATTAAATAGGAAGTACAAAGAAGAAAACAAGAAATGGGGGGAAAGAGAGAGGAATTTGGGAGAAGAGAGGAATACAAAAGAAAAGACGAGAAGGATTTATTATTAGAGAAAATGCTAGGAATGAAGAAAGGGAGAAGTAATGAAATACAGAATGCTTCAAATTTTATTCCATCTCCTTTGAAATTGAGATCTCGGAATAATTTTATTGAACACAATGTAACCAGGTTATTTGACATAGTTAAATAAATAAATAGTACTCTTTGCTGTGAAGAAGTTTATAGTCTAAACTAATTTTTACGATCACATTTTTTCAGTGATGGTATGTCATTTTTCACTAAAGGTATGTTTTCTGGCCATAAAAACCAGTGGCGGTATTCCATACCGTCGCACTTCCCTCACTGCATATAGGTATGCGGAATGAAATCAACACGTTTGCCGAAGAACGTATTCCAATACGAACGTAATGGGCACCGAAATAGAAGAACGATGTCAAATCAAGAGAATCTTGAGACGTAGATGTTACAATATTCATGATAGTAACAAATGACTGAAGATTGTAGGAGATAAGCAAGACAGAAGAAGAAAGCAAAGAAAATATGAAGGTACGTATGAAAATGTAAGGAAAAAATAGGAGTTAAAGTGCGTAAAGAATTTGAAAAGGAAAGAATGAAAGTGTGAAAATATAACGAAATGAAAGATGTATTAAAAGAAAGGAGGAGTAAAAATACAAAGATGAATGAAGAATAGGAAGCAAGAAAGAAAGGAATGAATGTTCATGTGAAGAAAGCAAAGGAAAAAATGTGAAAAGAAAGAAAGAAGAAAATAAAAGATTAAGGATGAAGATAATGAAATAATTTCAATAATAATTAAAGCATGGAAGAATAATTTGAAAGGAAAATAAGTGAAAAAGTGCGGAGCAAGGAATAAGAATTTTAAATTTATGAATGGAATAAAGTAGGCAAAAGGATAAAAAGGAAAGAATAGAATGAGAAAAAGAGGGAAATAAATATGAGGTGAAGATAATTAAATAGGAAGGACAAAGAAGAAAACAAGAAATGGGGGAAAAAGAGCGAGGAATTTGGGAGAAGGGAGGAATACAAAAGAAAAGAGACGAAGGAAATATTGTTAGAGAAAATGCTAGGAATGAAGAAAGGGAGAAGTAATGAAATACAGAATGCTTCACATTTTATTCCATCTCCTTTGAAATCGAGATCTCGGAATGATTTTATTGAACACAATGTAACCAGGTTATTTGACATAGTTAAATAAATGGAGAGACAGGACAGCTCTGTCATAGAGGCATGTGATTGCTACAATCATCACGTCGTATCGGATATATTGTGTTGTAAAATCCAGAGCACACTCTTCCTGCAATATCTTTATAACAGGGAGCAAAGGGTGTGCAGGCTCCATATAATATATAGGTCAACATATTGTGTTCCAACGTATATAACACAACTATAAATCATTCTCCACCTTCGAGTATACAAAGCCGTATTTTTAGGGGGCTGTACACCTTTTGTCCGGCAAAGTACAGCACCACCCTAGGCCTCCACTCATATACTGAAACTCCTGCAGTTTTTTTCAAAGAGAAGAGGTGGGTATAGTTACGAAGGGAGCTGGTGAAATCCGAAGAATGCTGGAGGGAGAGCTGTGAAAGAAAGGAGAGGAATCAAAATAGAGTTTGTGTGGACTGTGGAAATATTGATGGTGACGGATGGAATTTAAAACATTCTGTTCGCGGGCCTTTTACTTTGCATTCAAACGTTATGGAGTCCCAGTGCGAGAATGACAGACGACTTGATCTTCCCTTTCACTGGAATATTGAACAACTACCAAATATAAAAGATGGAATTCCAGTCTTACCCTTCTCTCCCTATCTCTTTCTCTCTCTTTTGAATAAAACTACATTATCGTTTCATGACCATAGCAAATATCATCGAGAAATAAATTCTCTTTAACTCTGTTATCGCTTAAGAAAGACAGAAGCAATCAGAATAAAGACAATTGTGAGATCGTGAAATTTCTTGATACTTAAGGCTGGTTCACAATAAACCCGGAACGGAAGCGACAACGAGAACGAGAAATAATTTTAAATACATTTATTTTAACATTATTTCCGTTGTAGTCCTCGCTGTCGTTCCCGTTCCCGATTTATTGTGAACCAGTCTTTACTGTCTCCGATGTTACGGGAATAATATTATGGATAATCTATTGACTTGGAACGAGCATTCTGATTTTATTGCTAAAAAATTTTGTTCTGCTAATTTTGCTATTTTGCAACTGAGAGACATACTAAACACCAAAATATTGATTTCTATTTACTATTCACTTTCTTATGCATATCTCAGTTATGCCGTTTTCTTATGGAGTAACTCTACCAATGTCAATAGGATATTTATTGCACAAAAAAGAATTATACGATCCATTTTTAAATTAAAGAGTTTTGACTCATGCAAACCTTATTTTAAGCAATATAAAATTTTAACATTTCCATCCATTTATATTTGCAAATGCCTAATTTTCTTGAAACAGAATGAGAATAAATACAATAAGAATTTAGATTATCATAATTATAATACACGAAATGCACATCTGTTCTCAATAAAAAATCATAAACTTGTGAAATATTAAAAATGGCCTGCCTATACTGGCATTGTGTTTTTAATAAATTACCATTGCAGATACAAACTTTACCTTATGCAAAATTCAAAGTGAAAGTTATACAGATTTTAACTGATCAAACTTTTTGTTCAGTAAAAGAATTCTTAAATCACAAGTTATGATATATGCAATACTACATGATTATATTATTTATTTTAAATGTATTTTAACTTGTAGTGTTTTTAATTTTATTGTGTTTTTATTTATTATGTAATTGACGTGTACATCCATGTATATGGCCATGTATAGAATAAACAATGAATCAATCAATTAATCAATCAATCACTAGTTGCAGATCATGATCTAACTTACATATTTCTTAAATAAATAATTATTTGCTGTCTTAAATAGCTTATCAACCTGCTAAGTGATTATTTATTCATATAATTAGCATAATATGTAGAACAATTTAAATTGACTATTACACTCTCACTACGTCATACTACTTTTGACCAATAAAACGGTACGAAAGGACATATTTCAACCAATCATGGCTGCTTATCGCACAATTTTATCGCGTCCCTAGCATTTGTTTCTTTGTTTGCCAACATTTCAAACTGCGCTGGTCTGGACGTCAAAAATATATATAAAATTACAAACCACTCCAGTCGATGCACAGCAGTTTCAAATACGACTCGCATTGGCATTCAAGAACAAGAATTAATAAAAATCACTGATCATACCTATGCATCTTCTGAAATCCGATTTACAAATAAATGAAGAGCACCATTCGGAAATCCTGAATAAGTTCAATATACCATGTAGGCCTAAATCAACGAGTTCCACTTCTATTACGCACACGTCCAATATAACATCAATCGAACCACCAACCACATCAAATTTGAAAATTGTACATTCAATAATTATTCCTTTTAAAATTATTCATGTTTATTTTTTATGTCATCGTCGTTAATTAAAACTTTTCTAACACTTGTGTATATTAGTTAGGTTATGTTATAGCTTCTGCTCTGAGAGGACAAAAGAACTTCTGCTATATGATATTATGGATAGTCACGTATCAGAGATTGTTTAATATTAATATTTATTGAATAGTAATCATTACAGTGGTTAAAGACACTACTGCCATCTAGCATGCATCCGTAATATTTGTAATGTTGAGATGGTACAATAATACATTTGAAGACAGTTGTATTTTCGTAAGTCAATTAGTATTTTATTGTACATAGAGTACAGTTAGTTCTAATTTTTAATACTTTCTTAATCGTGTAATTGTCAATTAAATTCAATTTGATTTTTCGGATAAATCAAACGTCAAAATTGCTGTTATAAATTTCGACAATAATTTGCAATCTTCAGATCGTTAAGAAGTGATGTTAACAAAGTATGAACACTTTACAAAGTTGATATACAAATAGTTTCTTGGTTAAAAACCAATTGTCACATAGATAATTAAAGTTATAAATAATAGTGCTAATGTCTAAGAAATATAGCTTTGGAAACCATATAAAATGCCTATAAAATTTCCATATTTCTGTTGTGCAGTCATGCAAGACTTGCGGAATATGACTCTGATTTTGTAAGCATTATTCCTGGCTATTACTGCCTACTTGCAGACTTTCTATAGAGATACATTTTCAAGTTCATTAAATATAACGTTATATTAGGTATAAAATTAGGCCTACTATTACAAAAAAGAAACAAAGAAATTGCAAAGTTACCGCCACTTACGGAGCTTATTTCCGAAGACATTCTGAGCAAAAAATATCATATAAATATGAGTCCTATTCTCAGTATTTTCACAGTTACACTAATTTGAAGTTATTTGTAAAGTACCTTTTTATTTAGTATTGAAGGTAAAAGAATATTACAAAATAAACAGAGAATGAACTATTCAGAAGTGTCACTTTATTTAATTCGCTAGTATTCTGAAGCTATAAATGCGTTGTTAATTTCTTACTTGCTATGTACAGATTTTTTAATATTCTTACGCACTTATCACAACAATTGTTACAAACCACACGACTTCTAGGAACTTGATTATTTACAGTTCAATTTTGTCCCCAATGAACAGTCGTAAAGAGTTTAGAAGAGTGGTGTCATTTATAACAATTGTGATAAGTGCGTAGGAAAAATGTATTTTTGTAAAAACTGAAGAAAATTTTTGTACGAAACAACTACGGAATTAGCTACACAATTTTTGCTTCAGAATACTAGCTAGTTAAAGAAGTGATAAGTCTAAATAGTCCATTCTCTATTTGTAATATTTTTTACCCTTAAAACTAAAGAAAAATGTACTATTTTACAAACAACTTCAAATTAGCGTAACTCTGAAAATATAGAGAATAGGACACATGTTTATATGACATTATTTGCTCAAAACGATTTCGGAAATAAGCTCCGTTAAGTGGCAGTAACTTCTCTTGAATCACCTTGTATATTACAAAAAACAGTTAACATAGTAGAAAAAGTAAAATGTAACATTTCTTATATATCAGAAAATTAAATTCCGTTAGGCCATTATAAGGTGAATGAAGTTGCACACTTGTTATTATGCACAACTTGTAATTATAACCTATACATGTATTACCACTCATCACTCATTATTCATCATCACTCACCACCACTCACCCCACTCATCACTCACCATTCACTCATTTCACTCACCACTCACACAGTTCTCTGTCCAAGGGTAGTTCTTTCACTGCAAACCCAGCACAGTCTTTCCTACTTTCTGGTTTATGAATATGAAAAACCGTTCATTTCAAAGTGTGTCATGACGTCACTGTTGATGAGTCTCCGCGAGTTTCAGAATTTTATTGTGTCAGAGAAGTTGCCTATTAATCAAGGCGTTCAATCTGAACTTGAGAACGTGTAAATAACTTGAACGTCGTAGCAACAGATGGCGGTCTGTACGGTCTGTGTGCTACCATAACCTTTTCGAACTGTGTTTTGAGCGGGCAAGTCGTACGCAGGGTATTTGTTATCATCGGTTTTACGGCAACATTCCACAACACAAATCAAATGCTCCATGTCCATTGAAATTAATGGCAACAAATAGGTAAGTAATCGTCTTAACCCTCTCCCCAATTCCGACAGTAAGAAAACTCACTTCAGTACATTTACAGTTCACATTCCTGCCACTACCGACGTCTTTACGTATCGGTAAGTACTTTTTCAGAATGAACGCCTATTTGTTAGGCAACTTTTTACATAAGTAAACACCTTTGCGGAAATGAAGGAAGATTCAGTTCTCTAAATCGACTTCATGAAATAACAGCGAGCCATGACACTCTTTGAACTGAACACCCAGTATATATGAGCCGTTGAGACCTCACGTCAAAATTGGGTAATTAGGTTTGAAGTAAAAGTAAAATACAAAAACAATTAATATATTATTCGTGCTATTAAAGTACTATAGTTCAAATAAATTGAACATTTTTTTTTTATTTTAAGAATTACTTTAACCCTCATTACCCATTAACACCACTTTTGCTCTCAATTGCTCATCATTTCTATCATCTATATCTTCTTCTGTCTTGAACTCTTACCCGTTACCATTCACTTCCAGTGCATCCTTCAGTAGGCATTTCTTACAGCATATATACCCAGATAACTTTTAGTTTTCTGACCAAGGACATTTTTTTGCAAACCTTTTCAAGCAGCTTGATTTCATATTCTGCATTCGACTATTTTTCAAAACACAAAATTATAATCGTATTGTTTCAGAAATTTTAGGTTATCCTTGGCATAGAATTCTGCCGTTTGTGATTTAAGCAATGGCTGCTTCTGAATGACTCCTAATTTCTTTAATGTTTCACCATTTTTGCCCGTTCCATAAAATTGTTAGCGGCATTCCTTTTCTGTATCAAAAAAGAGTGGCTGTGAGTTTCTTGCCAGAGTTGTTTGCTAGTATGCTGTTATTTTAATTAAATGTATTTAAAATTTATTGCGGTGCATGTTTTTACTTAAAGTACAAAGTACAAATGAAGTCAAATGCCTGCTTTCTGATGTAATTTATACACTTTTTGCGAATTTAGAAAAGAAAGTTAGTTTTAATTGGATGTACACTAATTGGTTTCATTTCTTCCTACCAATCGTTAAATGTAGGTAATATCGTAGACTATCTACTGTACAATACGTTCGTGGATGTCATTTGCAACATAGAAAAAGGAACTCAATTATTATGAATTACATTAAATGTTTATGTCAGATAATCTATAATTTTGTTTCGCTATTTATTCTTATATTACCGTTCTTCTGATTCTTTTTTTCGCCCTATTTCATTTTATTTTGTATGTCTGTAGACAAGGACAAAATAATATGTAACTCTTCTTTAGGCATTGCTTTGTATTTCAATAAGAAATCTATACTAATAATAAATCAGCATTCTGGTAATTTTCGATTTTCCAAAAATAATTGGTCCTAACATATATAATTAACCACCCTGAAGCCGAAAATCGCTTTTTTGAAGTTTTTGTTTGTATGTATGTATGTCTGTCTGTATGTATGTTTGTTACCATTTCACGCGATAATGGCTGAACGGATTTCGATGCAAATTGGAATATAAATTAAGTTCGTTATAAATTAGATTTTAGGCTATATGGCATTCAAAATACATTATTTAAAAGGAGGGTTATAAGGGGGCCTGAATTAAATAAATCTAAATATCTCGCTTATTGTTGATTTTTATGAAAATGTTACATAACAAAAGTTTCTTTAAAAATAAGTTTCGATAAGTTTTATTTTGAAAAATTTGATAGGACTGATATTTAATGAGATAAATGAGTTTTAAAATTAAAATAACTGCCATCTAAGGCCGTGTAATGTTAAAAAACAAATGACTTCGTCTATAAGTTGGGTCTTGGACAGCAACAATCGAAAGCTATGAAAGATAGCTGTACAATATTTCTGTGTTTGTATGATGTAATTCGGAAGCAACATTTGTATAAAGGAATTTCACCATTGGAAAGTATAGTTTCTTAAATACATCTAAATGTTTATTACAGTAATTTTCTATAATATTTTGTAATATAATATAATATTATTCTAATATAATATAAACATATAATATAATATTATTATTATAATATAATCAGTAACTTCTGATTTAATATAATTAAATAATAAAAATTAAGAAACATGTTAAAGGAATTGTCACTGCACGAAATGAGTGTCTCTGGACCTAAATGATCGCATTTTAATTATTTGGATGCAATTTAAATTTAGTAACATATTAAACGATTTATCCTTCTATCAAACACCAATGTTCCCTGGATCAAATGGACTATTTTAATTATGTAATTACTTTAGGCATTTATTTTGTGCATTTCAGTAAGAAATGGAATAACAAATTAACATTAAATTTTATACCGTATTTATGAGAAATAAAATTTAACTTATTTTTAATGCTAAATGCAGACGATATTGCCGCAAATTTTATTGCTTCTGTCGACGAATTCTCTTGTATAAACATTAAATTATGAATGGAGTTGAAAGTGCTTAAGTTTAACTATCTTTTTCCTTCAATGGATTTAAAATGTTCTTCTACAGTTCATAAAGATAAAAATGTAAGACAAAGAGATCTTCTTGGTATATAAATAATTAAATAATCTGTTTCCAAGTCATTATGTCATTTTGTGGTAGCACATAATAATAAAATATCATCTTTATTTCGGAATACATCCAGTTTTCATAGCGAGATGGGGATAACAAACCTTTATCTTCTATACAAATGTAACTTCACGGCTAACCCTTGAAGGTGTAGCAGAACATAATGAGAACAATGGTTAAACACAGCAGTTATTCAATGAACAAAAGTCTATTCCACGAGGCAATAACACACAAAAGGCAGAGAAGAACTCTTAACTTACACAAAGACTTATTATTATTGTTATTACTTGAATTTCTATGTTTCATTTCCCTTGCAAGATCTCCCCTCTTGCCGCTCCACACAAAGAATACGATGGAATTCAGTATAACCTTGCCTTGGAACTTTAAGATCGGGATCCGGGAGAGAGATGTAGTATTAATAAAAAGGAGTTGTTAGAACTCCTCTCTTCGTCTTTCTATGTCTGGTACAGTAGTTTACTATTAAGAGGATGGAATAATTCTCCCGCGAAGATAATAGTCAAATTGCTCCAGAGTTTGGATTGCTGTGTGATAGTTGGGGATATCTCTAGTGAAACATAATTTCTATTCCCACAAAGTTAAGTTTCTCTTTAGAGTTTCATTCTTGAAAGTAATATTCACTTGACTTCAGAACTTATATTACATATTACAAAATCGAAGAAACCCGAATTTAACAAGAGATGGAATGCTTACACCAATTGGAGTATAGGAGTAATAATAGTAATGCGAAGTCGTCCCTCAAATTCTTAGAAATTGCTCAAAATAAGCAGAAAGTTTTCCATATCTCTTTTAAGTTAATCGAAATTTATACTTATATTTTCCTTCTTTATTTTAAATAGTGAAAATTATACAACGCATAAAAATAAGTATATGGTTTATTTATACAGGATGCAGCAACATTCATACCGCAATTTCAAACACATGGCGTAAGTGAACAACTGTCATTTCTTCATTTCTCTCAGTGTCAGGTACAACAAAAAAGAATGCTATTTACTTATCGATGTTTGAGGTTGACGCCTGAAAATAATAGACACGTCACACCACAAATTCTTCCAAGCGACTTTGAAAATTCTTCATTGTCTTTTCGTATCGCCAGGGTTTTACTTTGATTATAGTTTGATTTTTTTCTGTTATTTATTTAATATATATAAACTAATTAATTAAAACAGTTAAACGTAATACACGCGATGAAATGTTTTATTTCCAGTTCCTAATCTACAGCTGTTTTAAATTGAGTTAACCCTCGCAGGCACTTGGCTAAGAAGTTCAATAATTCATGTAAGTGACCTTATGTAAAGGTTCATTCTTACTTACTTACTGGCTTTTAAGGAACCCGGAGGTTCATTGCCGCCCTCACATAAGCCCGCCATTGGTCCCTATCTTGAGCAAGATTAATCCAGTCTCTACCATCATATCCCACCTGCCTCAAATCCATATTAATATTATCCTCCCATCTACGTCTCGGCCTCCCTAAAGGTCTTTTTCTCTCTGGCCTCCCAACTAACACTCTATATGTATTTCTGGATTCTCTCATACGTGCTACATGCCCTTCCCATCTCAAACGTCTGGATTTAATGTTCCTAATTATGTCAGGTGAAGAATACAATGCGTGCAGTTCTGTGTTGTGTAACTTTCTCCATTCTCCTGTAACTTAATCCCTCTTAGCCCCAAATATTTTCCTAAGCACCTTATTCTCAAACATCCTTAACCTATGTTCCTGTCTCAAAGTGAGAGTCCAAGTTTCACAACAATACAGAACAACCGGTAACATAACTGTTTTATAAATTCTAACTTTCAGATTTTTTGACAGGTTCATCCTTACGGACAAAAAAGACAATTTGTTTTGGTTATCTATAAGCTAGTTGAATTTCACAGATTTCGAAAAGTCTAACGACCAGTTTAATTAAAAATAGAAGCAAAACAGGACAACATGGGCAACGCCGAATGTTGCATATAAATACAGAGGAGATAAAATACGTTTTGTCGAATAAAAGAATTAAAATATGAAGCTCACAAATGTGAACTGTTGTTTTTTGTCATTGTACATCTTCCCAGTTTCATAATACTAATTTCCTTTATCATGTTAAACTGCTGTTTAAAATGCACATAAGTAATGTCTTTCAGAAATGTGTCCTTTCAAACTTTGTGATTAATTTTTTGTGCTTTTAGATTTTATGAAGTTTGCTATAAAAATTATATAGTACATTATGCAACGAGCCTATAATGATAGTAATTAAGAATCGAGTATGGATATTTATGAAACGAGCGCAAGCGAGTTTCATAATTTTCATACGAGCTTCTTAATTACCATTATAGGCGAGTTTCATACGACTTTTTATGCTCGACCATATTTCTAACTTGAAATTACCGGTATTCAGATGTATACATTTTATCTGTAACTGACAAGATCTGAAGTGATCTTGTTCTAGGCCGTGAATTGTGAGATGTGCGCAGACGCGAAAGTATTGATTTTTTCCGAGGAACAATAATGCCATTGACCTTGACATAGTCCCGTTAAACTTGATAATATTATAATTTTATAACTTTGATTATTGAATTCGACATTGAAAAACGAGATGACAAATTGAATTTATTTGAATAATATTTACAATTAACGCTAATTATTATAGTAACAGAACATAACCTTCTGCGACATTTGGAGTTCCAGCCTCCGTGACTTTTCGCTAATTCTCTTTCGTTTGCATATCCGAGAATAATCGACACTTGCGGTTTTATAACGGTACAAAGCTGACCTGTCATTGACTGAACAGTTGTAACCTGAGTCGTCATTGGCTGAAAGACCTGACCTTTAATGAGTAGGTGTACTTTAATGAGGTCCATTAAAGGTCTGCTACCAGGTGTATAATTACTACATTTCGGCATGGTCGAGCATAAAAATAATTATGATACTATCAAGGGAATGAACACATTGATTATGAGAATAACAATATAGGCCTAAATGGCAATCAATACTATACAATGACCATGCTGATCATTATGAAGACGGCGATGATGAGAGAAAAAATGCCTACAATGTTAATGTTTGAAATGAGAGTTAAAATTGTATTTTATTTATAAATTTTAACTTTCAGATTAGGAAATATCTTAATTATATAAAATGCACCGGCGTAGCTCAGTCGGCTAAGACGCTTACTGCCGATCCGGAGTTGCGCTCGGGCGTAGGTTCGATTTCTGCTTGGGCTAATTACCTGGTCGGGTTATTCCGAGGTTTTCCCCAACCGTAAGGCAAATGTCAGGTAAACTATGGTGAATTCTCGGCCCTATCTTGCCAAATATCATCTCGCTATCACCAATACCATCGACGGTAATAACTTCGTAGTTGATACAGCGTCGTTAAATAACCAAGGGGAAAAACTGTATAAAACGGCAGTACTAAGACACCATAGAAACCAACAATATGAGTTCTCATTTTCACAAATGGACAACTGAAAAAAGGAACAGTTTTTTCAACCTAGTTTGATATAATGTGAACGATTGATATACCAAGCATTAGATGAAATTCGTAGAAATAAATAATTTTCTATTGTAAACGTATGGATATGCCAGGCAGATGGAGACTGACTAGAGAAATTTTGAGGAAATAAAAGGAAAAAAAAACAAGCAGTAAAAGGGAATTAGGCGAGGAGATTGGTGAACGGAAAAAGAGCATGGAGAACGTGTTAAAAAGGAAGTGAAATAGAAATGAATGGGAATCAGATTTTTTTGCGCTTTTCAACAACTGTGCCTCTGTGTACCGCATGGAACGAAATTGGACAATGTGGAATTAATGAAAACCGACGATGGTTTATTTAGCCAGTGGTGTGTTTAGGCACGGAAACCCTGTGGGAACGTGTTCCGTTCCAATCCCTATCTGCTATTGTTTTAGCACGTAAAACAAAACAGACCTCAATATAACAAGATCACATTGTTTGTCATAATAAACCTCTAATTAAACAAATCGCAATTGTATTAAAATTGTGGAATTCAATTAAAATCCATTAAACGAATTAAATATTTTTATAATTATATCATTAGTGGTAATAGGGAATCGAGTGATCAGGGCTTGATATTAATGAAAAATACAGTAATAGGTTTCATCGGTCATAGTCGATGCATTTTGACAATATTTTCATATTTCAGGATCTAATATCTTTAAAATTAATAGCAGTGTTTAGTAGAAAGCCAATGTTCATCTATTTAGATATAACACGCGGAGAAAGTTCCCTGCAATCGGCAAGCATAATCTTTTGGTAGGAAATTTAGAAATCTTCTCACTATTCGTGAGCTGCCACAAGGGACAAAGAGTACTTAACCATATAAATGTTTACAAGTTCATTGAACCATTAATTTTGTTTTGACAATTAAACTACTACAATTACATAGCTGCAAATACATTTTTTGATTGGTGGAAATATACCTAGTTTTAGAGAGGCAAGTGTTACAAAAAAGTAAAGAATGCTAATGATCTTGGTTTCATTTCGAATATAGATGATGCTTCAGGAGAGCAATTTATCCTTTCAATGCAGCTAAAGTTACAGTCGGAATAATAGATGTAGGTATTCCAAGCCTCTTAAACACATCTTTCATGAAGAGAGTAGCGGTACCTCTTGCTCCAACCAGAAGTCCGATTACTTCAAGCTCTTCTAGCTGGTACTTTTGGAGGTAATATAGAATGGTAGGATTGTAGATATTCTTTTCTTCCTTATCCACTTCTGCTGGCTGTTCCTCAATTGTTTCGAAACGCACAGTGGGATCAATTATGAATCCAGATCTTGTAGATCCCTTGAAACCTATTATATCTATGCGCCGTGTACTGCCAGTGACGGAGAGACCATGCACTTCTTCAAAGGTATTGTAATAGGCACCTTTAAGGGCAGTAGCTATAATTGATCGTATATCTTATTTTATTTCAAGGAGTGCAGTTCGGTGGCTCCTTTGAACACCGAACTGCACTCCTTGAAATAAAATAAGGTATACTTGGTGGTGTCTAGCGTTTCGCAGACGTTCACCGTGCGGAGGGATCCCAGGACGTGTGCAAGAGTTTCAACCTCGTTGTGGCAATGCCTACAACGGTTGTCCTGAGATCTTCCCGGCACAGCACGTACTGCAGCAACATTTCCAACCATTTTAATGCCATCGCGCCATTCGCTGTTGGAGAGTCCTTCGTGTTGACAAATCCATTTGTTGGCACTATAATATTGTTTAAATAAAACTACGCCTTTCCCTTTCTCTGGATGACGAAACCACATATCAAATTCTCTGTTCCTCAGAAGGTTACGAATCTTTGTAGCATTTAAGAAATGTTCATTCTTATGAAATAAGGCATCTTCTGGAACAATGTTCAGAGATTGGGCACATCTAATGCTCTCCTCATGAGCCTGACGTGTTTGTATGATGTATGGGTTTTGAGATTTGTTCACATCGGTAACACTCAGTATATCGTAGACATTTTTTGAAGCCAGATGTATCTAAAGACAATATTCTTGTGACAAGATAAGACAAATGTCTGAATGACAATACAGAACCATGCTTTTAGTAAATTATATTTATTTACAATATACTTCATCGTTTACTTACTCGTTGTAGCCTTCATAATAATAGACACTTAACTTGCTCATCGCTCAATGTAAATTAATATAAGGCAAACTCGGCTAATTTCGCAGTACGTCTAATTTCGCAGTATTTCGTGTATTAAATAGTTGTGGATTTGTCCGTGTTCGTGTGAGCTTACAAAAAATACGGATAAATGCCAGAACCTGTCGGGGATGTTTCATGCAGGAAGATCCTATTGCAACGCATTCTGCAGAAAGTTGTACAACTATCTGCCTTAGCAAGTGTGTGTTTGCTGAGATAGCGTGAGTGAATTTGCAATGTTGCGTTTTGGATATTATATCATCGAGATATTCAGAACTGTATTAAACTATAATTAATGAATTCTTTATATTCTTGTGATTAATTTGAATCCTTACTTGTTGTTTTGTCTAATAATATATATCTAAACCATAGCATTTATTTTGGCCCTCGTTTCTATAATTTTTTAGCTAAATTACACCCAGAACTTCTAACATGTAACACACTAAAATATAACAAGAAAATTCGAAACGTGTTAATATCTTCACTTTGATTAAATAAATTTATAGCCTATGTGTATGAATTAATCAGCATATATTATATTTGTATTCTATAATTTTGGAATTTATATATATATGAATATATATATAAAATGTAGGACAACATATATATATATATATATATAAATTGTTCTACTTTATTCACGTACAATATTATTCTTTCTATGTTAATATTATATTATATAAATTCATTGCCGCTGATATTTTAATTTTTATTTCCTATTTTATTTTGTTTTAGTTTCTATATTCCTCTTATATTAATATATTTAGTATTAGTATTTATTTATTTATTTATTTAACCTGGTAGAGATAAGGCCATCAGGCCGTCTCTGCCCCTGTACCAGGAGATTCCAACTATAATATGAAGAATAAAATTACAATTAGTATTAAATTTACAATTACATTTGTACAAATAAAATTACAATTAGCATTAATATAGGCCTATTATATTATATAATTTCACTGTAGCTGTCCTCAAATTTTTTAATATTACTGTATCTCCTTTTTTATATTGATTGTATTATTTTATTTCTATTTCTATAGTTGTAATTATATTCTGTATTCTGTATATTTAAATTTAAATAATAAATAAATAAATAAACAAATAAATAAATGAATAAATAAATAAATAAATAAATAAATAAATAAATAAATAAATAAATAAATAAATAAATAAATAAATAAATAAATAAATAAATAAATAAATAAAATATAGTTTGTTCGTAAAATATTTTTGCCGGTATTCAATTTCTTAACTAGTTTCCCTAGTTGCCGGCAGAGCAGTTCGAGTGGCGCGCAGATTGGAACTTCTTTTAAGAAGCGCTATGGGCTAAGTATGCGCCAGCCAGAAAATCTGTCCTACCGTAGAGCAGCAGCCTCAACTCGCTCGAATTTGAACGATTTTTATGATGTGCTAGGAAGTGTGTATGAGAAAGCACAACTGAGTACCAAGCCTAATCTCACTTGTAATTTAGATGAAACAAAGTTTTCATTTGTTACCAAACCTAACAAAATTATGTCCCCGAAAGAAGCAAAGTCTGTCCACCTTCTAACAACGGCAGAGAAAGGAGAAACAACAATTATTGTCTTGCTAGCGGAAGCGGATTCAGATTAGGTCTAAATATATCTCACAATGTTTTTATTTCTATCTTTCGCATAATATTTAATGCAGATATGTTTTAGATGAATTTATTAGTTTACAATTAATATGCAGGCTTTTTTCTGTTATTAATGTTAATAATCGAAGCCCAGTTCTTGTATATTTATTGCCTAGTTTGTTAATGTGTGTTCAGTTCATATGTGTAAATATGTACTGATGTTTAGATTACATTAAAAATGTTTTGAGCTAAAAACAGTATTCTTGAAAATTGCATACGTATTAACTGCGAAATTGCCCGAGGAGTACTGCGAAGTTACACGAGTTCCTGAAACACACACATATTATCTCATGATTTAGATGGAGCTATTTTCCTGTTGAGATACACTTAAAAAATAAAAATGTTATACCAAACAATACAATTATATCTAGTGATTAACTGCTGCATGAAATAATTTTTTAGGGTATAACTATGGAGAGAAAACCTTAATACTGCGAAATTAACCGAGTTTGCTTTACAGTGCGTGCCACATTTTTAACCTCTAATTGAGTCAGAAATGTTTTATCGTTCTCTGCAGGTCAGTAAAGGATGGAATTTTTTTAATAGTAATGTCTAAATGGGGATGAAATAACGTTTTTAATCGAATAATTTCAAGGGAAAAATTGTTCCTGTGCCGGCCATCGAACCCGGGACCATTCGATGAGCGCGTCAATGCTCTACCAACTAGCTACCCAGGAACTCTACCAGACCCCGTCTCAATTATTCTCTTTTTATCCACATACCTCAAGTGGGTTGACAAGACTTCAGAGACCCTACATTAAAGTGCACACTTTCTGTGTGACTGAAGTTTGTGGTTTTCTTTTAACGAACAGTAATGTGTATTATACAGGGTATTTAAAAAATACGGGGCATAATTTCAGATATGTATTTCCCACATGTAGACAATCAAAATAGTTCATTACAACATGTGACCGGAAATGCTTCATTTCCGAGTTATGGCCTTCACAACATTGAAATTCACCAGAACGTTTTTCTTTCCGCAGGTCGTTGTTCACCTCTTGCTTGAATACAGACCTCACATCGATGTCTCATTGACCTGCGAACACGATCCCAAATTCCAGGAGTATTGCGTATGTCCTCAGAACATGCCACAATTCGATTCCGAAGGGATTCCAAATCAGGCACCGGAGACGAATAAACCAATGATTTTAAATGGCCCCACAAGTAGAAATCGAGAGGGTTCAGATCAGGTGAGCGTGGAGGCCAAGCAATTGGGTCACCTCTACCTCTTGATTTGAATACATGTCGCACAGTCTAACGCCTACACAACACTGAATGTAACCTTCGCCTCGGAATGGACTGTCAGAGTGCCCTCTTAATGTCTCTTTTGACGGCAACGACCTGCGGAAAGAAAAACGTTCCGGTGAATTTCAATGTTTTGAAGGCCATAAAGCATTTCCGGACACATCTTGTAATGAACTATTTTGATTGTCTACATGTGGGAAAAACATACCTGAAATTATGCCCCTTATTTATGAAACAACCTGTATAAATTATTCAAGTCAGCTTTACAGGAAGCTATACTTGAAAGCCAGATTTGTATAACAGTTTTAATAATCTATAAATAAGTAACGAAACGAGTTATATGAAGGCACTTAATTCCAGTTCATAATATTTGCTTATAATGTAGCACAAAAGGAATTAATACAGAATTAATCTCACTCCGACAGAAAGAAAAAAAGTTAACGTTTTTTATTGTTCAATCGTTTGTTAGCTCTAATTAAAAGCGGCAAAATACTTTGACGTTTAAAAATGTGTGCAGAAAAATTATTTCATTTGAGAATCAATTTTATGTTATTAACGATTCAGTGGTATAGGCCTACACTTGACAACAGCAAAGCAAATATATTGTTGGAATAATTCAGCCGTTTGTTTGTTTTTTTTCTCTCTTTTGACTTCTGCGTGACATTTCATACGCCAACCTAACCATAATTAATTAAAACAGAAGCTGCCGACAAAACGAAAGACTAGCCCGTTAGCAGTCGTGGATTCAGAGCATGTGTAACAACCTGTGACCTACGAACTCGCAGATCACAAACCTTTTGTGTACGTGTGTAATTAAATAAATACAAGTAACTGCTATATCAAAGGGAAGTTGATATATTTAGCGTAAATGTGTAGTGTTGTGTTTTGACGAATCAGTGCCTTGAAACCTCTTATTGACAAGGACATACTCCGCTTTCAAGAGCAGGAAGGTCCTTTAAATTTCGCATTAACAGTGAATTACAATGCAAATTAGTTTTTTCAGTATACTCATAAATTATGAATTATTTTTAATAGCCGTAGGTTTGACTTCTATATAATGTGATATATTTTTTATTTATAAGTTTAGTACCAGGAATTTAAGAAAAGGTATCAGGAAAGGATAAACTCGATGAAGGACGAGAAGGGTGATTTGCTTTTAGACTCTCATTCCATCCTGAACAGATTGAAAAACTATTTTGGGCAACTATTAAATGTACACAGGCCAATTAGAAATGATCGGACAATATTCAGGTACAAAATGCTAAACTGTTTATACCCGAACCCACACTTTCTGAAGTTGAAATTGCCATAGAAAATCTGAAAAAGCATAAGTTTGCAGGTATCGATCAAATTCCAGCAGAATTAATACAAGAGATTGGAACGCATTGTCTAATGAAATTGATAAGGTGTATCAGCTATTTTGGAAAAGGAAATTGTACCTAACAATGAAAGGAGTCCGTAATAGGCTATTATTGTAGCTACGTACCTTTAAGAAGTCCACAACCTGTGGAGTAACGGTTAGCGCGTCTAGCCGCGAAACCAGGTGACCCGCGTTCGATTCCCGGTCGGGCAAGTTACCTGGTTGAGGTTTATTCCGCTGTTTTCCCTCAACCCAAATATGAGCAAATGCTGGGTAACTTTCGGTGTTTGACCCCGGACTCATTTCACCGGCATTATCACCTTCATCTCAGTCAGACGCTAAATAACCTAATATATTGATAAAGCGTGGTAAAATAACCTACTAAAATAAAATTTAAAAAAAAACTTTAAGAAGGGGGATAGGAGTAGGCCTAACTTTCAAGGAATATCACTTTTATTGACGTACAAAATTTTTTGAATGTATATATTTTTCGGAATATGTGTTATATGACTTTCACATTACACCACACAAACACACCCTCACAGGAAACAAAACAAGAGACGTCAAGAAAAACAACGACCAGTTCTGAGGATGACCCATAATAGGTCGAAACATGTAAACCAGATACGATGGAATTTAACACAAGAAAGTCATATAATACATATTCCGAAGTAATACAGTGTTAAAAGTTGTGTAATCAAGATGTATATATATATTTTTTACATTACCTGTTGTCCTGTATATTTGAGAAACTTGGACTGTACTATGTACGAATGAGTAATCTCTTCAGTGTTTTTAAAGAGTTAAAAAAGCAATAACTTGTACTATATTATATAAGAATATTAAATTTCTTCAATAGCTCACAACAGACTGCGAAGAACGGAATTCATTCAATACTCTACAGACTATCATGAACTTACTCACGTTTGATATTCGCATAGTGGAAGACAGAGATTCTAGACGTCCAGTGTGTAATGTAGACCTACGTGGGACTTTATTTGTTTGAATGTTATACAAGGTGCGGCAGAGGAATCGGACGATTTTCAAGTGGAAATAACTCAGTAGTTATGTCTATTAGAACAAATCTATTACTGCCTAAAAAGCTGGCTATGTATGCCATTTTGTTGACATACATTTAGATTGTCTTGAAAATTATGTCCTTATGACCGTCTCTCTCTATGTACTCTTCAAGTCTCTCTCTGAAGTTGCGTGTCGCTCTTTCCAACATTTCGCTATCAATGTTGGCGATTTCCTGGGCAATGGCAATCTTCAGGTCATCGGTTGTTTGGGGCCTGTTTACGTACACTTTGGACTTCAGGTAACCCCACAAAAAGTAGTCGCAGACGGTAAAGTCGGGCGAGCGGGGAGGCCAGGGAATGTCGCCACGCCGAGAAATGATGTGCCCTCTCATTGAATGTTCTGCTGTATGAGCCGTGGCACCATCTTGTTGAAACCATACAATTATTTGTCTGTCAATCCCACGTAGACGTCTACGCAGTTCTGGTTGAAGAAAGAATGTCCTCAGCATTTCTAACTCGCTCAATGTTATCTGGCGTTCTTACACTGGTGGTTTCTTCTTGCTAGCTGATGCTAATAATCGAAAGTTTTGTACCCATCTCAATATGGTATTGTGAACAGGAACGGCTCCGAGGCGGCCAACATTAAACTGGAGTCGAAAGGCATGCTGGGTTTTCACAACTGAATCATCATTCTTGAAAAATGTCTCGATAACGAAAGCATGATGCTCCGAGCTCCATATTTTAATAATAATAATAATAATAATAATAATAATAATAATAATAATAATAATAATTTATTTAACAGGGCAGAGTTAAGGCCATACGGCCTTCTCTAACATTCAACCAGGAGTAAAACTGCGTTACAAAAACACTACAAATTTACAAAGTACACTACGATTTTACACAAAACTGAATAAGATAATAATAATATAATGTAAACAACAAGTAAGTAGAAATCAGACATAATATGCAACATACAGAAAGAAAGAAAAAAAAATAATAAAATGTGAACAGCAGGTCAAAATAAATGAGACATACAAAGTATAAAAAGTAAGACAATTGATGATAATGATGATGATAATAATAATAATAATAATAATAATAATAATAATAATAATAATAATAATAATAATAATAATGATTTATTTAACCTGGCAGAGTTAAGGTCATACGGC